>VWZE01008231.1:339075-487642 GCA_013396675.1 Eubucco bourcierii
GGGGGTGCGGGGAAAGAAAAGAAAAGGCAGTGTTTCACCTGTTACTGCAGTGGTACAGGTGGTACAGCTGCCTCTGGCTAGAGCAGTACAGTCACCATTACATAGTAACTTGTGGGTATAGGGGAGGACACATCTGGTTTCTAAAACAGTAATATCTATCAGATTTGAAATGTAGCCAGAATTCAGGGCTTCAGTTCCTGTTCTCAGGGAAAATACTAAGTGAATGTGAGGAGTTTCAGCTCCAGGATATGTCATTAACACAGGATCTGTGAAACACTGAACCTTCAGTGACTGTCCAGATGAACAGATTCCAATTACGGATTTGGGTTGTTTTCATTACTGCTCTTCTCATGCTGATGCCTATCACCAGGGCTTCCTGGGGTAGGTGTTCTGTTGCTGCATGTTGGGTGGTTCCTCCACCCCAGCACACAGCAGTCAGGAAAATGTGAGAACACTTTGGAGGAAAATCTGTTCCTGAATGTTTTAGCCTGAAGCCTCACTCTCCAGGTTAGCATCCTGGCATCTTAAACTAGAAGCAACACATTGGATCTAACGCAAAGTCCCATGCACATCAGATACAGCTAAAGCATTGCCATGCAGGTGACTGGGGAAGTGAGCCTGGAGAGGTTTGAGTCACAACCTGAGGGCAGAGGAGATAGTGTGGAACTTCTGGAGAGAGTCCTGTGGAGGGCTACAATGACAGCGAGGAGTCTAGAGCAAAGAGAAAAGAGAAGACTGAGAGGAAATCTTATCAATGCTTATCAATATCTAAGGGTCAGATGTAAAGAGGATGAGGCCAGACTCTTGTCACTGGTGTGCAGTGATAGATGGGGGCAGTGGGCATAGACTGGAACACAGGAAGTTCCATCTGAGCATGAGGAAAAACTACAGTGTGAGTGTGATAGATCACTGGAACAGGCTGCTGCCCAGAGGTCTTGTGTAGTCTGCTTCTCTGGAGATACTCAAAACTTGCCTGAATGTGATTCTATGCATCCTGCTCTAGATGGACCTGCTTTAGCAGGGATGTTGGACTTGATGGTCTCCAGAGGTCTCTTCCAATCCCCACCATTCAGTGGAGATCTGGAGCAGCCCTGGAAGGATGTTCTGGCTGGCGAGTGACAAGAAGTGAAGGCTCAGTAAGGTTCTGCCCCATTTTGATGCACTGTGGACAGAGTGAAACTGCTCCCAACCAGTCCCCAGCAGAGCTGTGTGTCTCCTGCCCTCCACTGTGGCAATGGCACACTTTCCCATCACCTTGACTCACAGGAGGACTGCACTTTTCCTTCACTGTCATTGAAATGCAGAGGCAAATATTAACAGTGTAATGGGGACTGTTTAGCAATTTAGTACTATATTGATAAATGTAAGTCAAGCAAAGGAAATACAAAATAAACAAATGTGAAAGTGAGCTGATCTAAATTTAGAGCATGCATTTAACCTAGGAGTTAGTGTCTGAGTTGCTTGCAATGCTTGTTTCTGAAGTCCCTGATCAGTGTGTGTTTCTTGTTTGCTTTAAGTATGCAGTTGGGCTTACTTTCTCTGAGTAACTGTCTTCTGAAATTCTTCCACTAAACATGGACATAGGAAGTAGCTGCTCACCATCCTACAGATCCAAATCCCAAAACTGAACATAAAACAAATAGGAAATGAGATCCCAAACTGCTTTTTCAATGGTGTTTTCACCTGTGTTTATGATATACCATATTCTGTCCAAGTGGCTGTTAAAGTACAAACAGGACTACCTATCAGTACTTATATATGATCAATAAATTGTTATGACTTCCCATGCCAGGTAAGCAGAGCTCTTCTGTTTTGGAAAAATACAGAACCTTCTTTGTCTGGAGCAAAGCAACTGCTATTATATAATTTTTGAAGCATGAATTATTTAAAAGTTAATCTGAAAATATTTTAGTTATCGCTTTTTTTTTTCCTCTTCGCTTTCTGAAGGTCTAATTCTCTTCCCCTCCCTCCCTCTCCTCTTGATAGTTTCTGTCTTTGTTCCATGGCAAACCATTCCTACTTAGAAAATATGTGCTTTAAACAGCTGTAAATGCCAACCTGCTGCCACAAGGCTCACTCTGACATCTGACACTGTCACTCCAGGATTGCCTGATGTCAGAGGAGGTCTTCCTCAGTGGAACCAAGTCCTGATTGATACCATCTTAAAGAAGATGTGTAAAATATGCCTGCAGCCCCTGGAGTACCGATTTTTCTCTGTTGACAAAAAGGGCTCCTAGCACAAATAACAGATGTAATATCTACAGTGTGGAGACAGTATGTAAAGGGAAGTGAGACAAATCCAATCTTTGTATATATATCAGCTGATACATCCCACATGTTTTGTGAATGTTACTTTGATTGCCTAACTGTTGGGTGACTTTTCTTTGTTATTGTAGCTTCCAGTCTTAACTTCTCTTTGACTTAAGAGCTATCAGGAAGAATCATTGCACAGAGAAAAGAGCTAGCAACACAGAGTGCTCAAGAGTCATTAGTTTTGCAGGACATCCATTCGAATAGATAAAATACTTGACTCTAGGCCAAAAGAAACAATTCTTCCACGATGGACTTTGCCTGGTTTGCTCCTAAATAAACATTTGATAAGGAATAGAACTTATCTGGAGACATTATGCTAGAAGGATAGTCTCTCCAGATATTATCTCCAGATACTATGTGGAAAGAAGGAACTGGAATTTGTAAAACTACAAAGTTTTCCCTCAGACTTTTGTACTACCTACAAGGAGAAAAAAAAATGTCTAGGGAGAGAGAAACCTGGAAGTTAAAGACAGTAAAGTCTCTGAGGAAATGTAGGTGGTTGTAAGTTGTAGACTCAGTCTTGGGTTTTGTCTACATCCGACTTAAGTTTAAAAATGTATTTGTGAAATCTGCATGAGATTGGTATAGAAGTCTCCTAATAAATGATTGACTCAGGGATTCTGCAGCTGCAGAAGAATCCACATTCCAATTTTCAGCACCTATCTCGAAAAAGAAATGCTTGGAGAGACAAAGACCACTTTTTGACACAGAAAACTTGAAGTAGGTAGCGTTGTACAGTTTCATAGAATCATAGAATGGTAAAGTTGGAAGGGACCTCAAAGATCATCTAGTTCCAACCCCCTGCCATAGGCAGGGACACCTCCCACTAGTACAGCTCACTCAAGGCCTTGTCCAACCTGGTCTTGAACACCTCCAGGGAGGGTGCATCCACACCTGTTTCAGTGTCTCACCATCCCCACTGGAAAGAACTTCCTCCTAACATCCAGTCTAAATCTCCCCTCTGCCAGTTTAAACCCATTGCCCCTTGTCCTGTCATTGCAAGACCTTGTAAATAATCCCTCCCCAGTCCTCCTGTAGACCGCCTTCAGATACTGGAAGGCTACTGTAAGGTCTCCTGGAAGCCTTCTCTTCTCCAGGCTGAAGAGCTCCAACTCTTGTAGCCTGTCCTCATAGCAGAGCTGCTCCAGCCCTCTGATCATCTTTGTGGTTCTCCTCTGGACCCGCTCCTTCCTGTGGTGGGGGCTCCAGGACTGTACACAGTACTCCAGATGGGGTCTGAGGAGAGTAGAGCAAAGGGGCAGAATCCCCTCCCTTGCCCTGCTGGCCACGCTGCTCTTGATGCAGCCCAGGACTTGGTTGTTGTCTGGACTGCATGTGCACACTGCAGGCTCATGTTGAGCTTTTCACAGACCCCCAGGTCCTTTTCCTCAGGGCTGCTCTCCAGCCATTTACCACCCAGCCTGTACATCCTTCATGAACATCCTTCTTAGGTGAGGTAGATGTACATGTAGTTTGGTGAAGGTAAGGCAGTATAAGAGAGCAAACCAAGAGACAGTCTTGAGGCCGGAGAATAATTGTTATCTTCCCTTTGACCGGGCTTGACAGACTTGTAGTAGAAGACTCCTATATACAGAGGTTTCTCTCTTGTTTTGGTCTTAAAGTGGTAAAGTCTCATGCTACCAACACTGAGGTCAAGCCTGACTGCAAGAGTTGTAGGAATGCCCACAGTGAAGGCAGCAGCTCTGGAAGTTATATACTACTGCAGAAAAAACAAATGTCAGTATTTCATGTATGTACTCTATGCCTCTAACACCAACCCACGATGAATCCAGTGAGAAGGAGCTGAAGAGCACTAGATGTGGCCAAAACAGCCATTCCCTTTTGTTAAGTGGAAATATAAGCTCTTTTATTTGCTCACTTTGGTGTTATTGACTGAGATACTTTGCCTCCCACACTGAAAGGTTTTGGAATACCATATCATGCCTGTACCCTTTCCGTGACTGCGCCGTGTAAAGCATTGTTGTTTCATTTCCACTTTGATTGCAGCATCGCTCATGGAGACTGCTGTTTCCAAGGCATTCCATGTCTAGCTTTTAAGCTGTGAGAAATGACAGGTATGGCTTCTCGAACTGAGGGGAGGCATGTCCTTCCCAGACAACTTGGCATATCTCCCTGAGAAATGCTCCTCTCTATATTCCTACTAGGAATGTAGGAAGTGACTCTCAAGTGCAGAGCCATTTCACTTTCTCCCTGGTTCTTCCCCCTTCCCTGTGATGTGCTCTTTTTAAATACTGAGAATAAGTGGGGGGAAAAGCACTCCTCCTCAAGTGCAAACCATTGATGTTGGTTCCCACAGCTGAAGGCATACTGTCTTGGCAAGACCTTCTTTTTGAGGAAGATTGCACTTGCTCCACAGCAAAGAGGTAGCTGTTGTACAAGATGGCAATGCTTATCTGAGTAGAGAGGTTCTAAACAATCCAGATGGATAATTTCTAAGTGTTCTAACCATACAGATTACTTTTGTGTATTCTAACCTTTGGGAAATAAGTTATGAATTTCTACATATGTGGAAACTCTGGCACATCACTGCTCTTTTTTTCAGTCATAAGCTTTTTGAGACCATTTGTGTCTCTAGTATGTTACAAATTGCTTAATAATTGTTTTTGACAGGTTAAACTGCCAGTGAGAATAAAAGAAAATAATCCCAAGATAGTGAGCTGAACAGTTCAGTGATTCTCTAACACATTACAGTATTGGAAAGCCTTATGGAACACAGAAGACAGGAATCCCATAGACCAAGGTTAGATGTAACACAGGTTAAAAATGAAAATCACTCCCTAGCCCTATAGCACCCACAAGAAACCAAAGTTCTTCTGCAGAACTATAAAATTGCAACGTTAAAAAATAAAAAAATTAATCAAACAAGAAAACTTTCCACATTAGAACACCATGATTTTTATTATTACTCTGTGGAAACACTGTAATTTCTTTTTATCTCCTATGAGATCCTACCCATAAGGATTTCCCTAAATTATACTTCCTGTCCTCCAGTGTTGTGGATTAATAATGCTTCACTAATGAGGATTAAATAGCTCAAGAATTCTGTGATGTGTGCAAACAGCAACACTGTAAGGCAGGATTTGTATTCAGAACCAAGAACTTTGTTCAGTTTTCAAAAAACTGAAATTATGCTGTAGTGCTTCTCTAGGCAAAATGCAGCTGTCTCCAGTGGAAGTTCTGCTCTTTCATTCATAGGTCCATTACACTGAAGATCAGAACTGAACAGGTTAGTTGGATCCCATGACAATCACTCAGTGCCCCTGCAGTGAGTGTGTTTACTTCTATTTGGTTAGAAGATCTATAGCCTTGTTAACCTGAGCACTTCAAGAAATGAAGGCACCAACGTTTCTTTTTGTAGCTCCTTAAAAATGCAGGTGCAGTTTCTCATTCCTGCTTGTTTGATTTTTGCCTCCAGACACTAGTTTTAATTGTGGCTTTAAGTTAAACAGTCCTTTGAAAAGTACTTAAAGTCTGTTAGTACCTATGTGTTGTCACCTAAGTGTGGTCTTTCTGATAGCAAGGTGCCACCTCTGACCCTCTAGTCATATTTGTTTGTTGTTTACCTGAAACCTAGCTTTTACATCTTTTAAGTCAAGGTTTCACATCAAAAAGCATTGCTGCATTTATTCTCTCTAGGATGGTACATCTGGGAGATACTTTCTTAGTCCTATCAGCTGTTCCTCAGCTCGTGCTTCTTTCTCCCTCCTGCTACAGCAACATGTTGGCAAGTTGCATTGAATTTCACTTAGTCTCATATACACCTTTTAAGTTCTGTTTTCCAGGAAATTATCTCTTCTGCAGATGTGTCCTTTCTAGTTTTTTCTTCTTGAAATGGTTGCTTTTCGTGCATGGGCTCAGATTATGAAATAACCTGTACAGTAAAGTGGGGTACCCTACCCTCATCCTGCAGTACAGCCCCAGGCTTTAATTAATGCATCTGGATCGTTGATGAAAATGTCCAATAGTTTCAGATGCTGTTTGAAATACATCCAGTCTTTTCCCGTTCCCAGAGGGGATGCCTGGCTCCAACCCTTGATCAGCCCTAGCTGCTCAGTCAATCTGCCACAGTTTGTTTAAGGTTCCCCTAGACAACCTCCCTAGAGCACTTTCAGAGTTCAGTAATAACTGCCAATATCTCCTTTTGGAGATCTATCCATTAACTAATTTTAAATGCATCTTTCACTGGAGCTGTAGAATGCAAAATTTTTCATCAGAATATAAGGAAAATATTATCAAAGTCCACACAACCCCCATTATCAAAACATTTATAATCTCATTCAAAATCAGGTTTGCTGCATAAGCTGTATTTTTTCAGAAAAACTGCTCTGATGAACACTTATTATATTTCTGTCCTTTGAATCTCTATCATTTAAATCCCTTATTAACTTTTCCATTATTTTGCCTAGGACTGACATAAGGCTGAGAGTAGAGTTTCTTACCCATGTCAAGTTTTTTATGCCTTTGGAATATGTTATTAGATGAGCTATTTTACCCTACATTTCCTGATTTTAAAAAAGCATCACAAGGCCAGGGATGCCCTTTTAAAAATCTTTTCAGTTTTGTAGAGTGCAAGACATCTAAGTCCACTGGTTTAATTTGTTTCACTCTTTCTGTGATATCAACTAGGAAATGTCATTGAACATTGCTGAATTACAGAATCACAGAATACATCCACTTGGAAGAGACCTCAAAAATCATCCAGTCCAACCTTCAGCCCTACACTAACCCTAAGCCATGTCCCAAAGTACCAGGTCCACACACTGCTTAAACACCTCTGGGGACAGTAACTGCATCACTGTCTGGGGAAGATCATTCCAATGTTTGAGAACCTTTTCAGCGAAGAAATATTTCCTAACATCCAGTCTGAACCTCTCTGGTGCAGCCTGAAACCATTTTCTCTAGTTCTGCTGCTTGACACCATGGAGAAGAGGCTGCCCCAAACTCTCTCCAACCTCCCTTCAGGGAGTTGAAGAGAGTGATAAGATCCCTCCTCAATCTCTTCCAGACTTGACAACCCCAGAGTCCTCAGAGCCTTCTCACAGGTCAGGTGTTCCAGAGTCCTCATGAACCTCACTGCCCTGCTCTGGACATACTGCAGCACCTTAATGTCCCTTTTGTAGTGAGGGGCCCAGAAATGAGCACAATGCTCAAGATGTGGCCTCACCAATGCTGAGTGTGGCGAGACAATCATCTTACAAACAATTTTGCTGTCTTCACCTGGTTACAGCCTAACAACACTCGAGTAGAGTCTGAAGGATTTGTCTGTGATGTGACCGGAATATTCCACTGCATCACATGGCTGCATTTACTTTCTAAGCTCCTCTTTTCTCTACCTGCATAGTAAATCCTACTACAATCAACTGCAATAATTCTTTGACAGGTTTGAGCCCAACCCCAGCTGAATTATGAATTAAAAAAAAAAAATGGTATGAGCTTTCCAGCGCCCCCACATCTCCTTACTATTCCTGAACTAGAAGTAGGAAGGCAGTAACTGGAGGAGATGAATCACTTCCTTTTGCAATTTTAGAAAACTGATGTATTAGCACTGATGTAGACTTCTTGTGAGTTTTTACCGGTTTTGGTAGGAATGCAGAGAAATGTAGGCTATGGATGCCAAATTTCTACTTTTCATAGAATGGTAAGGTTGGAAGGGGCCCCAAGGATCATCTGGTTCCAACCCTCTGCCAGTTCCTAAACTGCTCCTAGTTTGACGTATATTAAATCATATATTGAGATACGAGTGGGCAACCTGTACCCAAGAACTGCACTAATGCTCTGTGGGAAGATTCTTCTCTGTGTTCTGTTCTGATTTAGGGCACTTATAAGGACAGTTGTTTGCTTCTGCATCAATAAAGAATTAAGACTTTTGGGTTCTGCTGAAATAAACCTGCAGTCTTCATACTGTGATTTCAGCACAGATGTAGCAAAGCACATAACAGTGTTTTCGATTTTACCTTATTTGAATAGCTAACATAAGTATGTTCACAGGAAAAGTCTGCCTGTTTATAATGTTTTGATGGTGCACAGGCTGCATTTTGATCCTGAACGCTCATATTGGACTGGAATGCCCAGAGGATGGTGTGCAACTGTCTGTCATTTATAATAAAGAAGTTGTCAGTGTAAATTCTGACGCAAAAATTGCAAAGCTGGATTTTGTGTTCAGGAGTAGATTTCCAAACAATATACTTTGTACCGTGGTCATGTTTCAGTGCTGAGCTGTATAACTTATCCTGCGGATATCATTGCACACTCTCAGATCACTATGAACTCTGGACATTGATAGAAACATTTCATTAAGTTGTTGTAATACATTGCTACTGTGATGAAGCTCTGGAAACAGAACAGACTTGGCTACAATGTTTGAGTAAGATATTTCACAATGACTTCAGAAGTATCTCCACAGTAAAAAATGCATTAAAAAAAAATTTAATTTCAAAGCCCAGACTTTAAAGGGAAACAAAATATGGTTTTGTTTGGAGAGCTCGAACTCAGAGCTGGTCAAGTAAGAACTTGTCCACCTGGAGACCAGTGACAAGTGGTGTCCCTCAGGGGTCAGTGCTGGGACCAGTGCTGTTTAACATCTTTGTCAGTGACATGGACAGAGGAATGGAGTGCACCCTCAGCAAGTTTGCAGATGACACCAAGCTGTGTGGCACAGTCGACTTGCTAGAGGGCAGGGATGCCATCCAGAGGGACCTGGACAGGCTGGAGAGTTGGGCCCAGGCCAACCTGATGAAATTCAATAAGGCCAAGTGTAAGGTCCTGCACCTGGGTAGGCACAATCCCAAGCACAAATACAGGCTGGGTGGTGAATGGCTGGAGAGCAGCCCTGAGGAAAAGGACCTTGGAGTCTGGGTTGATGAAAAGCTCAACATGAGCCTGCAGTGTGCACATGCAGCCCAGACAGCCAACCGAGTCCTAGGCTGCATCAAGAGAAGCGTGGCCAGCAGAGCAAGGGAGGTGATTCTGCCCCTTTACTCTGCTCTCGTCAGACCCCACCTGGAGTACTGTGTGCAGTTCTGGAACCCTCAGCACAGGAAGGACATGGAAGTGTTGGAGCGGGTCCAGAGGAGGGCCACAAAGATGATCAGAGGGCTGGAGCAGCTCTCCTATGAGGACAGGCTGAGGGAGTTGGGGCTCTTCAGCCTGGAGAAGAGAAGGCTTCGAGGGGACCTGATAGTAGCCTTCCAGTATCTGAAGGGGGCCTACAGGAAGGCTGGGGAAGGATTATTTACAAGGTCCTGCAATGACAGGACAAGGGGCAATGGGCTTAAACTGGCAGAGGGGAGATTTAGACTGGATGTTAGGAGGAAGTTCTTTACAGTAAGGGTGGTGAGGCACTGGAACAGGTTGCCCAGGGAGGTTGTGGATGCTCCCTCCCTGGATGTGTTCAAGGCCAGATTGGATGAGGCCTTGAGTGAGCTGTACTAGTGGGAGGTGTCCCTGCCTATGGCAGGGGGTTGGAACTAGATGATCCTTGAGGTCCCTTCCAACCTTACCATTCTATGATTCTATGATTCTATGAACTAAAATTTATTGCCTCACTGGGACTGTCAGAGAACTGTATGACACCAGATACTGGTGTCAGAGCAACTTCTTGACAAAATGGTTGCGCTGCAACTCCTGTTGCTAAACATGAGAGACAAGAACTAGAGGCAATCACTCTGAAACAGGTGAACTGCCACTTGGACTCACTACAGCAAGACGCATACCAAAAGCTGCTCTTGTGCAAGATTCACCACAGGGCCAGTTCTAACAGTATCAGTCTACAAGTGCGAGTAGCACTTGCTGCTAAGGCTAGCTCCACTCTGCCACAACTCTCTCTAACTGCTGTAAAAGTTGATTCCACCATTGGGCACACTAAGCCTCTTTCCCAGGCTTCAGTTTCAGCTTGATCTCCTCTGTCCTTACCCACAGTCGGGACTTGGATGCTTTAGCTACGTGGAATTACAACTAAAATAACTGCATTCTCTCATTGATGTCAGACAGGATAGGACAGTAAAAAGCACACATTTGACTTTGACTTATATTGGATTAAATTCTTAACATAATATAGCTAAATAACTGAGCCATAGCTTTGTAGATGGCTGAAAAATTGCTAGATGTGCAACTAAGTTTGTTCTGCTTTTTTTCCATCTCCATGAGTCAATCTGATTAGTCCACAGCACTGAACTCTTTCTTCTAAGTTAAGGTAGAAGGAGGAAGAAAGAGCTGCTGCTGTCCTCTAGGGACATTTGGCTGGTCATGTTAATGCTGGCATTTTCAATTATCTTTATTTATTTTCTCTTCCATACTGCAGAAACCCTGAGCAGCTCCGTAGAGAAGGAAAAGTGGACTGGGAGCAACACACATCTATTTTTCCTGCAGAACAGCAATATAATCTTAAGTAAGAATATGCAGATTTAATTTAATAACCTGCTAGGAAAATATACATTGTCTGTACTTGAAATTGGATCCATACAGCCTCTGAAGAGTTGAGCAAATTGTTTCTTTCACATTTGTATGTGCATATGAGTGGTCAGCTCCACTGGCATTTGCTAAGACTGCTGTTCATTTCAGATAGTTCTTGCCATTTCAGATAGTTCTTGCTATTTCAGCCCTGGAAAAACCTCACTTTTGGTGACTCTATGAAGTATTATTTAAAAGTCAAAGAGTTCTGGTTACCTGGCAACCTATAAATGAGGTCTTTGGAAAAGGAATCTGAAAGGAGGGACCTACTGAATATCGGTCTTATTTCTATATTGTAAGTGAAGCTATCTCACAAAAGGTGTCAAATGTAAATGGGTCTTTCCATTCTGGGACTAGTTTATAGTTAGGAATATTAACAAAATGCAAAAATATGTGTATTTATATGAATAAATAAAGATACTAAGCCTTTTCACTGTTCTGGCCCTGCCTGTAACTTCAGCTGAGCTGCGAAAAACCCTCCAGCTCTCTTTGAAAGCCTGTAAGTGTTTAATTAATTTAACTTGTGCAGCCAGGCCATTGCAATTTTCTCCGTTTTAGGCTTCAGCCCTTCACTGAGAGACTGCCTTGACTTTGCACCAGAGATCCATCATAACCTCAATACTGGCATCTATCCATTAGCAATACATTGAGAAAACATTTTTATTTTAATTGCTCCTGTAATTCGGAAGCATGGCCTTACTTTAGACATGAGCTAAAGAACATTATTAGCATTAGAGAAAGCAAGACAAAAACTGAAGAGTGAAATGACAAACAGACCTTTCTGAACTGGGTGATGAGCCTGGGCATGAAGGTTGCTCTTTCCTCTTGCAATTGCTTACTAAGCACAGGAGGAAGCTCGGGCTGTTCTCTGCAGGTGCAGTAGCAGCACCACACTTGCAAGCTGCTGAACACATCTAGCACACAGATGTCTGATTTGTTATTAATATTATTTCAGATGTATATTAGGTGGGCTGAGATAAAAATCTAGGACTGCATCCAAACTGTCTTCTAAGGCATAAAATAATTAATAAGAATTTCTTCCTTGTTATGGTTGCTTGTTCCTCCTTCTGTCCCTTAAAAACTAAAGAAAGAAAAATGAAGGAGGGAAAAAAGAAAAAAGGGAAAAAATCCCAAACAACCCTTTTCTTAAAAACCAGAACAACAGATTGAAGCATCACATTTGATGCAGTTCTATAGCACATCATCAAAGATTTGATTATCTCTAGAAGTGCGACGGCTTTTGAAGTTAATAAACATTTAAACTGCCATACTGTAAAATGACCTTATTTAATTGTGGATCAGACCCTACTTAACAGCTAGTGCCTATAAAGAAGAGAAGGGTCTTGAAACATGTTTAAATGTTTCTTTTCACAGTTCCTATCAACAGTTACCCCCTCACCCTCCCACAGAGGTGTCAGTTCTCTCTGCACTCCTGGCTGAGTGCGCTGTAGGATGCCAGGCGTCAGACAGGACTCCGTGTTCATACAGCTACTTCCCATTGATATAAGCAATGAGGCAGAAATGACAGAAGCTAGAGACACCACTCACCTGCCTGGTAAATTCAGCAGGTCAGAGCAGGGTGGGATGCCAGCAATCCCACATGGTTCCCAAATCCCACATGCTCTTATGGAAAGAATTGTAAAGTAATTAGAGACATTTTTATGTGTTCCTTTTGAATTATATAGCCTGACAGGTAAAAGTACAGGTAAATAGGTTGGGGGGGNTTTGGAATAATATAGAACAGATAATTTTTAAAAATGCTACTTAATTTTTACTGTACAAATGAGAAGAACAAAAAAGACTTTGCAGTAGTGCAATAAAAAAACCATTCTTCCTAGGGTTTTCTTCTTTGAGGACAGCTATAGAAGTTTCTATGCTGGAAGATTCTGACAAGAAAGAGGACTATAAGGTTTGCTATCTACATTACAACAATAGCAAGTTCATCAATACAGACAGGAAAAAGATCTGCTACAGCTGTTGTTTGTTACACAGTACATTCATTCCTGGTAGGGAAAGAAAACTACAGAACCTTGTGGCAGAGTAATTACAATAATGACAGACTTCATTTTTACATCCCCCCCCAAAAAATCCAAGCCCTGAATCCAAAGCTGTTTTTCCACAGAAATGTCACTTCCCAGAAACATCATAAAGGCTTTTTGGTGACTGAGAACTGTAATCTGAATCCATGACAGCAACAAGAGTACTGGTCTGGGTTCCATTATTGGTGAAAAGATGTGAAACAGCCAGATCACTGCTGACAACTTGAAAGCTTAGCAAAAGATAAAGCAGAGTACAATAGGTTTTCACAAATCACGAGGTTCACTGTGATAAAAAAAAAAAAAAAAAGTTTTACTTACTGATAGAGAAGGAAATAAATTTTTCCTAATCCTGAATCACAGGCTGTACTCTGGCTGAATGCTCGAGTCAGATCCAGGAAACCCAAAATTACTCAGGAAAGAAAATAGTCACATTTGAAATAGGTACAGGCTACAGAAGTAACAAGATAAAAGTCCACCAAGGATCACGCAGCTTTAAGAATGCATAAATAGAAGAAAACCTGAGCTCTGTATCTGCTGGAGAAAGTCCAGTGGAGAGCTGTGAGAATAATTGCAGGACTTGAACTAAAACTAAGAGACCTGAGGCTGTTTAGTCTCAGTAAGAGAAGACTGAGAGGGGATCTTAACAAACATCTATGAAGACCTGTGAGATATGTGTCAAGATGAAGGTCTCTTTTTAGTGGTGCCTAGAGTCAGGATAAGAAACAATAGGTATGATCTAGAACACAGGAAGTTCCACCTCAACACAAGGAAACACTTCTTTATGGTGAGGGTAATGGAGCACTGGATCTGGCTGCCCACAGAGGTTATGGAGTCTCCTCCTCTGGAGATTTATAAAACCCATCTGGATGCATTCTTGTGTGGCGTGCCCTAGGTGATCCTGCTTTAGCAGGAGGGGTTGGACTCGATGATCTTTAGAGGTGCTTTCCAGCTCATAACATTCTGTGATTTTAGGACTATTTAGAGTTATATTCCCAAACCCAAAGATTTTCCTTAAGATTCTTGTAGCTGAAATCAGATAATTTTAGCAGATGCCCATAGATAGCCCATACAGTATAATTAGTCATTTGGAAACAGGAAACAAAGAAAAAAAATTCTGTAATGATTGTTTTTATTTTCCTAAGACAAAAACCAAACCAAACCAAAACAAAAAAGCATAAGCAGATTAAACAAGCATATATTAAATACCATCAGGTAAACTTCTTCACAGTATTCAATCTAAAGATTTAACAGAATGCTGTCAGATGCCTAGAATGTAGTACTGTGCACCATGCAGTGCAATAATTATGCACAATTAAAGCCTACTGTGCAATTTTGTTAGCATAAAAGCTCACTGACTCATACCAATTGAAAAGTCTAAACCGACCTGCTACAGAATCACTTCCCCCAATTAAATGCCAATTCACAGTTTCATCTCTATGGCCAAAATACATTTCTCACTTTGGGTTGATCTTTTCACGGTTGTGGTATTTAAAGCTCAAGCTCTGACAAAGTGAATGAGAAAGAATTAGCATTAAAATAGCTTAGAAAACACTTCCATGTTTCATTTCTAGGAAATGCACTCCTTGTTCCACTCTTGGAGGCTTATAATAGGTACTAAATAATTAAGGCCATCATGAAGGTTTGTAAGAAATCCTGAAATGCAGGAAAGCTTTGTTCACACTGAGAATGAATGGTGCATACTCATTTCTTTGTATGAAATACACAGTGTTTAAGTGAATGCTTACATTTGGTATTTGATGCCTGACAATTCCTTTAGCCCCTACACTTACTTGGAGCAATGATTTCATAGAAGTGAGATGAATATGGTTCCTTTGCAGAGTGCATTACAAAGAGTAAGAAAAGTAAAGACTTCTGTTTTAAGATTAATTTTAATTTCTTAATTTTAAAATTAAGAAATGTAAGACTTCCAGTCTCAAAGTAAAGGTAAAAGTACTTGTGAGAGCCAGAAATTTACAGATTCCAAAACTTACTAAAAGGCACTCTGATGGGAGGCGGAAAGGAAGGAAGCCCGTGAGAGCACATGGGTATTATAGCCTCTTTTAATAGATACCACCATAGATCTCGAGGTGATGTATGAAAAGAGCTATATGTACTCATATTTCCCAAACAGTGTCTCTTATACCTATCTTTGAATGAAGTGTTTTCCCACTGGCTTTAGTAAGGTTATTAATTCATTCTTTGTATGTTTGCACAACTGGGGCTCGAGGGATCCTGAACACCATTGCTCTTGCATGGATAAAAGCACACAAAGGCACAGTTGCCAGCGATGATGAATATTGTAAAATTTTTAGTACAAAAATATTATTAGATCCACGGTGTAAGGTCAAATTACACCTAAATTACATATACAAGGCATGTCTTAAACACCTACCTGAATACTCACCTTCCCCCCCAGTCCTTTTGCCCTTTCTTCCCGGGTGGAAGAAGCAGGAAAGCAGACAAAAGCCTTGGCACCTCTCAGTCTACCACAGAGACACCATATTTGATCTTACTCTGCAACTTGCTTTGTTTCTGGTAAACACAGGTTAGATGCTGGGCATGTGCATCTCCCTTTTTTGGTGAAATAACTTAGGATTGGTTCCAGGGGTCTTTTTATCTGTTGCTGTTGGTCAAAGACACTCTTCAAAATGCTTACAAACCTAGCCAGCTTGTTTGTTTGCTGCTGCTGCTGCCTTTGTTTTGTCTGCTACCTGTTTGCATTGCTTCGCACCACGTGTAGCTGGGCACTTGTCTCCCCCACGAATGGCACACCTGACCCTGCCTATCTTCTACACTGAGCCAAGGGACTGAAACGGCTTGCACCATGCTGGGATACAACTGCACATTTGAGCTCAACCAAGCCTGAGTTCTTTTGACTCTGGCCGAGTCTAGGTGACAACCTGGCAACGGCCTAGCAACGAGTTGAGGCACTGGGACCTGCCAGCCAGCTGCTCCAACCCAAGCACCGACTCCTTTGCTATACACAGCACCCAATCAGACTGTTCCAGCCCAGAAACCTGCATCCTGCTTCTCCCAGGTGGCTGAACTCTCCGATGACCGCTTGAGAGCCATGGAGGCTTTGCCTCACATCTGTGGATCTTCTCAGACCTAGCAACAAAACCCCACCACATGATCACCATGTGGAAGGCCACCACGTGGCTGGGACTATATTTTTCCTCTTTTATGCTTCTACATATATTTTTGGATTATAAATATTGAGACTCTGACCATTGAGTAAATTAACTCTCTTTTCTGAAGTTTGTGAAAGTTTATGTTTAGCCTTCAAGCGGCAGTTTGCGCTGCAGGACTCTCCAATTGTTTAAAGTTTCTAAAACCTTTCCTAAAATCATGTAAATCAATCTGATTATACATTCTGCAAAGAGAGTTTTACCAACCGCATAATAGAATCTCTGTGTGTTAACTGTAAATAAGTTTGGGGAAGATTTCTTTATATATATTTAATAAAATATGTAATAATTTTATACCGTACTCATTACTCTTCACTTATAAGCCAGATCCAAACCCCTCCTCAGCAAGATCTAAATTTATCCAAACAAATATTACTAATATTACCAAGATCTGCATTCTGATGAGTAGAAAGCCAAAAGAGAATGGACCAGAAAATCAGTAGAATAAAGATGTTATGCCAAGATTGAAAATAGATTTTTGAAAGAATATAGTGATCATAGTTAGTCATTTATCAATCTCTTTGCGGTAGTTAGAAAAGATTTTTTTGTTAGTGTTGTGGCAGGTCTAAGCAGGCCAAATTAGGCTTGTACATGTCCTGGCTTGCCCAGGCATGTTTTTCTGCTCTCCCTCCTTCTGTTTTGGGGAGAGCAACCAGGGGAAAAGGGACAAAGAATCTGGAGCCACTAAGTCAAGTGTCTGTGGCCTGCCCAGCAACTGTGGTCAACAAGGTGCACACGGCTGCCTTGTGCAAGGCTGTGTTCTGCCCCAAAAAGGGTAAAGTAAGCCTATGGCTTCACCCAATATGGTCAAATCTTCGATAGCTGCCATTTGATTGGCTATCCTGTGGCCAAAGGCCTATTAGTCTCAGGCTGTATTGGATAAAAGGAGATCAGCAGGGAGCACAGTCTGCTTTTTGCCATTACAGGGTGTGTCTGCTATTGCATCTGTGCCTGCTGCCTCATTGATCCTGATGAGGCTCTGATACCTGTCACGTGTTCAGCCTGCATAGCCCAGACTGCACACTGCAAGACATCCTGCCTGCACCTGAAAGCCTTCTGCCGAGATGGAAGCCCTGGAGGTAACAGGGATCAGAGATCACCTGTCTCCTTTCTCCAGTGCCCAGAAGCCTGGGGAAACTCTAAAGCCTCTGACAGATACTGACAGAAACCTCGCCATGAGCTTTGGGTACTGTCAGATAATATTTTTGTGACTAAATACCAAAAGCCTATAGTAATCATTAATTGCCTTCTGCCATATGCAGAAAGTTGCTCCTTGCATCCATCTAGTGAGCAAGTGGTGTATTGACCGCAAGCGGTACACTGATTGCAAAGCTTTCTCTTCCAGTTTAGTCGAGTTCAATTAATATATATATTTAATAGCTATTTTTAGATCCTATTATAACCTGTATATAGTTTCCATAATGATGCAAGAACCTGTTACTATTATTATTTTGGTGATCGGGGTGCCACGAGTTCTGAATATTTAATAATTAATACATTCTATTAATATTTTTAAATATCATCTCACAGTAATTAATTACCCCTTCCACTACAGTTAGGCACCCACATAAAGACAAACTCAACAGAGTTTGCTGCTTCTCCTGACTTATGTTCATCAAGAGCATCTTAGATAGTATGACACTGCTCAGACCTCATCAGCATGATATTTGAAGAATCATAGAATCAACCAGGGTGAAAGATAACTCCAAGATCATCCAGTCCAACCTATGACCTAGCCCTAGCCAATCAACTAGACCATGGCACTAAGTGCCTTATCCAGTTTTTCTTGAACACCTCCAGGGGCAGCGACTCCACCACCAACCTGGGCAGCTCATTCCAATGCCAATCACTCTCTCTGTGAAGCGCTTCCTCCTAATATCCAGCACAGACCTCCCTTGGCACAACTTGAGACTGCGTACCCTTGTTCTGTTGCTGCTTGCCTGGGAGAAGAGACAAGCCACCATGTGGCTACAACATCCTTTCAGGTAACTGTAGACAGCAACGAGGTCACCCCTGAGCCTCCTCTTTCCAGGCTAAACAACCCGAACTCCGTCAGCCTCTCCTCATAGGGCTGTACTCAAGGCACATCACCAGTTTCGTCGCCCTTCTCTGGACACAAAGAAGTTCTGACCAGACACAGAAGCAGAGCTGAAATAACCTGAAATATTATCTACATCAGCTTAAGCAACCCACATACCATCAGGGAAGTGGATTTTTAATTCCCGATATCGTCCTCTCCCTGATGTATATCCTTTTCCTTCTCTAAACTGCTCTTCTTAATGTTTTCCCTTCTCTCTAATGAGAATCTGGCTTAGGCAGCTAAGCCCATGTCTTTGGCAATTGGAGGCCAGGAGAGAAGCTTTGAAAAGCAACAATTTAATGCAGCCTTATCTGTCATGCAGACTTCAGTCTCTGGGTAGCTAAGACTGTCTGCTGTCTCTCTAACTCTTCACCTGTGAGGCTGCAAATGAAAATTACCTCTAAACAAGAAATTTTTATTTGCTATGCTGTTCTTCATGGACATTTTATTTAGTTTTCAAGAAAGGTAATTTCTGGTGCATCAGCAACTATGTCCATTTGAATTAACTTTCTTTCTTATGCAGAAGAGCAGTTTATACTATTGCTAATGCTATCTGAAAGAGCATCATTTCGTGATGGACATGTTCTTCCTTAGTAAAAAGAAGACTACACAAAGATGTGTGTTATTGCTAGGTCATTTTGTGTTTAATGCTCTATATTTCAGGTCCTTTAGCTCCCCCCTTAGCATCTTCAAAAATTTTTACTCAAGTAAGAGGTTGCTGCAGTTGGACAAAGAACCCAAGGTCTCTTCCTCAGAATATCATGATCTGTGGATCATGGACTCCGTACATTGGAGCCATTAAGTCTGGTTTGCTTTCAAAGTCTACATATTCAATTAAAAATTATAAATGTTATTGCATTCAGGCCCAGCTTGAAAGACAATGCACTGTCCTGCAAGAAAGGATGAAAAAGAGGGTTTGAATTTTAACATTTAGTATGTATTTGTATGTTACATTTCAAATTGGAGAACAGCAGACAAAAATAGTTTGCCACTAGAAATGTCATGTTTTCGGACACCGAGCTCTACTCGGGCAGTAAGAGATCATGAGTAGGAGCAACATGGCAGGGCAGGGAGTGGCCTGCCATCCATTTGTCTCTGCTCTGTGATCCTCAGGCTGGATTGCTAGCTGGATTGTCCACTCAGACAGGATATACCTCATCCAGGGAATACCTTTCCTCTTACATGTCCTTGCAGGAGGTTAATCCAGTGAGGTGCTATTGACTGCACCCAAATTCAAAGCTAAGTGTTCAGGGACAGCGGCAATCTCTCTGTATGCAACTTTCAGCCTGGAACTTCAAATATTTCCTTAAAATGTCTGCCAGCAACCCACCAAACATCTGACCAAACCAAGCAAAGTCATGCTGCCATCACCAGAGCAAGAGGTGCCAGGGATGAATTCTCACATTTCACAAAGCAAGCAGATCACCTGCAAACTCCCCACAGCAACAAAATCACACCAAGGCAAAGGCACCGCAGGGCCTATGGCAGCAATACAGCCCCAGTCCATGAGAGCAGGCACACACTAAGCAAGCAAATCAGTAATTTTTTTTTCTGAGCTTATTTACGCGGTCAGGTTGATGAGTCCAGCATGCCAGCTGCGTGGGATCCCACTCAGGGCAGTGGAGAAATTAATTTAGTTGGCCTTATGCAGGCTGCACTGCCATGTCCAGATGAAACAAAGACAGTCTGTAGAGACCACATAAGTAGATCAAAATGAAACAGCACCAGTATGAGCTTATGTTAATAAGATTATGATTTCAAGACCATATTTTGGCAGGCCTTTGAAAGTCATTTTGTGTCATTTAGGCAACAGGCAAACCACTTTGTCCACACAATCCCGTGGGTGTTCAATTGTGACTACAAGGCCACTGAAGGACAAGGTTAAGGGAAGACACATGGAAAGATGTTTCTTCATGGAGGAAGAACAAACAAACAGAAGCTTAGCCAACTTCTGAGCTCCAGACTGCTGTAAGCCCCCATACTCACGCACACAGGTCTGTGGCAGGAGCTTCTGGGGTCTCCTTGGCCCTCCTGGTTTCAGGAAGATGAGTCACAGCCACTGGGTCTCGACCTCCATCAACACCACAGTCCTCCAGGAGTACACCGGATTCGAGAGCACAGGTCAGAAATGCTGCCACACCTCTGGGAGGTGAGAATGGGACTGCCCCACACCAGACACAGCCGGTTCCAGCTGCCTCTGGCCTAGACCCAGCACGAGGCGCAGCTGAGCCCATCAGCAGCACAGGTGGCACCTCTGTGAAAGGTAATTAAGAAAGAGCAAAATGCCCCAGAGGCAGTGAGGAGTAAGAAAAAACAGTAAGCCCAGTGAATGCCCAGGGCTGGGAGAGAGGAGCAGGAGGTGCTCCCATTGCCCAAGCAATTAATTAAATGAATTTTCCTGAAGTTGAGGCTCTTTTGTCCACAAGGATGACTGGTAAATGATCTTCCTGTCTTTTCCTTGATTCACGAGCTTTTCATTCTTGTTTCCTTCTCTGGTCCTATTAATGAGGGGAGCAAGAAGGTAGAGCTGAGTAGACACCTGACATTCAGCCAAATTCAACCCACATCATCTGCCTTGTGCTGTATCAAGACACCTCCAGCTCTCCACAGGGAAAATTGTCCACATGAAGAACTTAAAACAGTGGTTTTGAACTCCCAGAAGCCTCTCCATCCGCAAACGTTGCTGGCAGTGAACTGCAGCTTCTCACTCCCTTGTCTCCCTCTGATGTTTAAACCTGAGAGGCTGAGCAGAGCTGTTAGGATCCGGCACCCTCCTAAGCTTTCTAGACTGCCTAGTGTGGCACAGCTTGCTGGTGTGTACACAGTGCCTGACGTCTCAAAGAACAGAACAACAAAAATCAGACAGTATGTGAAAATAGGACTAAGATACAAGGATGCATTTATCTCCACTTGGCAAAACAGCCCATGCATCTAAGCCCTTCAACATCAGTCAATATTACATCTGATTACTTTGTTATTGCACCTTATTTACCTAGAGCTGTTTTCTAAAGTGAATTTTGAAGACACACTTCAGTATGATGATCCATTAAAGTAACACAGGCATCTGACTGGCCATGTCTTGCTGTCTGTAAGGCCAAGAACTACTGAGCTGAACACCAGATAGTGCATCAGCTATCTCAGGTTAGGCTTCCTGCATCTATCTTGCAATTGTCTGAACATTTGAATAATTGTGCATTATACAGTATTACTATTTAAATAAATCAACTCATACAGTGTATGTTGGAATGTGATCTCAGGTTGGTAACTAAACACCTAAAGAGTGAATCAGTTTCCTAATATTTACAGCATACTTCACTACAAGGTGTCTTTGCCTTTATTTCACTTAGGACAAGCGATAATTGAACTGAGTGAATAAAGCTCGCTCCTGAATGCCAGACCAGTCTGCTAGCCTGGAAAATTCTATACTGCTGTTTGAGCAAGATGGATATTTACAGGCCATTGACTAGAGCCAAGGGGTTCAATTAATTGTATATCATTGTCTCAAGCAAAGAACTTTTACCACCCCTGGATTTAAAATAAGAGACTACCAGTGAAATAGCCATGAATAAAACTAGCATTTCAGTCTGCACAACTGATTCTTGAAAGAATGCTCTGCAACTGGAAAGTCAAAAGGGTAGCAAATACCTATTTACTTTACAAAAGGATCAAGATTAATGCCATAAGACCCACTTCCTACACAAACCCCAACAATGTTAACTAGGCTAAAGAGTAGCCTGCCCTTTTTCTCTCCTGGCATATTTTGTTAAGCAATGTTCAAAAATTTGTAACAAGCCTGTAGTCATTAAACTATTAAAACCAAGAAGCTATGTACCTGAGCTACTAAATGATTAGCATTACTTAATTATTGCAACATGAATATAAATAATTTTTAAAACTGTATTTTGAAAGAATGATGAAAGACATCATTCCAAGTACAGTGCAGAGAAGAACAGAGGCAGTGAGTAAGAAAGAAAGAGAAGGATACATTTTAAAACTCTGTATCACATTCAGGGAGGTGGACTCACTGTATTAAAGAATTAATTCATGTGATCCACATTGCGTTATGCAGTCAGCAAGTAGAAAGACAAATCTCTGTTCCTCCTCACTTTCTCACTCCTCACTCACTCACTTTCACTTTAACAGTGAGCCCCAGGTATAACTTCCCTTCTGGTCATACAAATTTTAATTTGCTGGGGAAAAAAAAAAATGTGTGGAAAAGTTACAAGATCAAATTCGCAGAAAATAAGTACCACAATGGCCACATTTAGAGACAGTTACCTACTGTGGGTTTAACTGCAGATTATCCTTTTTAAATCAGCTTGCTTTTTTTTTTTTTTTTTTTTTTTTTTTTTAGTGGATGTAAATTAGCACAGTGCCATTCAAAGAAATGGGGCCATGACTTTTTGTCCCACTTGATGATCTATCCTGTAACATGGATTTTGTTCACCTGAACAGAGACACAGTGGGATGCCTGTGAGCTCAAAGTTTTAAGTCAGTGTTCACAGCAGGTTCATTTTCACACCACACCTGCTGAGATGTTTCAGCTAACCTGAATTCTCTAAAAGTCCATTTTGTCTGCAAAAGAAAGTGAAGAAAAAAAAAATCCTAATACAGCAGCAAATTAATGAAGGGGGGAGGGGGGGGATGGATACCCTATTTTTAAACTTCATAAAATGCAGTGAAATCTCAGCTCAGTAGGAAAGTAAGTATGTGGGCGAGGAGTAATTTTTGAGATACCTCTTCAGAGAACTACAATTTACATGTAAGTAATTAACTGTTCAGTAAAAGACACACACTTCAGATTCACATCTTTCCGAAGCTACATTGTCTCTAAGGAGTACATTTGTGTATACAAAGATGGGGAGAAGAGAAACGGACTGGGTTTGTGAGACTACGACAGGATTAAAAAAACCAGGCAAAAGCCACACTAAGGTGACACTATAATCAGTCCATTTACCAGTGGAGGAAATTCCCTTACCTAACCTGAGCTTGGTGATTTGCAGAGTGCAGCACAAGCATTTTTATAAGCAACGATGTGGCTCAGAAGAAGCAAGCATCCAGTCTCCACAGATCCTGAGTGGAAAGTGATGAAATATTATTGCTACCAGGATGTTTTCAAAATGTTTTTTACTATATGCAGATTTTTCTAAGACAGAAAATATACAGGCAGATATCTCCTGGGTGTTTTGATGCTGCAAGACACATCTGGACTAAGGGGACCGTGATCATAAAAATGTTTTCACTGCTTTAAAAAGAAATGGCTCACCGAATAATTAAACATGGAAAATGTTGTGTCTAGACTGGGCTTGCTTGAGTTCCCTGTGAGTTATCTCCTGGCTATGAAAGCAGCTAGGAGACTCATACTAGGATAAATCTGCCGTTACAGGTCCTACATTGCATCATTAAAAGCATAGTTGTGCAAAGAGGATGCTGAGGTGACTCTCCAGAATAAGACATCTCTCTACACGTAGATAACTAATATCAAGAGAATAAGACATCTCTCTGCACATAGATAAACTAATATCAAGAGTGCTGTGTTCAGCACAGTCCAACTTCTATTACAGCATTTAGCAGACTCCAGAACATGAAGATCAGGCTCTGCTTTACCACATTTTGATGGAGATTACTTCTCTGCTTATTAAGTGCCTTGGCTTCATCTAAACATTTCAACATGACCTGCTAGATTCCTATGAATTTGATTTAAATATTAAGTTCTCTCCAGAGGCCATCTTATCAAAGTCAAGCTAATCTACAGAAATGTCCTGCATGAAGAGGCTTTCAAACTTGGGCTCAATCTGGTCTGTTTCTTCCAGCTTTCTACCTTAAGAGGCAAAATTAGAGATAGGCAGATGCAGTGTTCACTTTGCATTTGTGCCATCCTGTTTTTCCTCTCCCTCTACCTCTCTCACTCCTCCTTGACTTATTCCTTTTCCTAGCCTTGTACAGACGTGTTTTTTGGGGGAGCCTAGGAGAGTTCCTTGAGCACCGTGAATCTCAGCTGTAGTTTCTAGCTACCACCATTACTGTGGTTCTCCTACACTGGTCCCTTTGATACAGGCACAGCTTCTGCAGTAGCACCAATTGAGATAAACTGACATTTGTTACATTGAGGAAATAAGTCTTTTAGCTGTTAGAAACAATCCCTACTCTCTTTTAAACAGCTAAAAGACTTCCTTTAAAAATCTAACAAATAGTAGTTAATCTTCATTGGTGTCTCTCTAGTGGCATCTGTATTAAACATCCTGGCCCAGTACTGGCAATAGCACTGATCTATTAGTGTTGGCATCTCCAGCGAGGACTCATTAAGGACCTTGTAAAGTGGACCGACTGCCCAAGTAGAACAGGTCGGGCAGGGCAGGAGGAATTAAGGAGATTTAAGGGAATATGAGAGAAAAAATAGCAGTGTTGCTGCAGGGCTTGGGCTGAAAGCTACAGTTATCACTTCCTCAAGAACTGGGGCATTGTTAAGGAAGTGTGAACTACAGCTGTCTGCAGCAACCTTGCCAACAATTTGTTATCATGTTTTTACCTCATAAAAAATAAAATTATAGTTATTACCATAACTTCAGGGAGGGAAAAACCCAGACCACTGAAAGGCAAAGGGACTTTTCCCAAGGATAATCAGAAACAATAAGTACTGTGTCCACTCTCGATATTCAAAGCATCACACAAAAGACCCAATCTTGGTATAAGTCAAACTCAGAAGGAACAGCGTGGAGCTGACTGTAAGACTGTGGAATTTCTTTAGAATATATTTTGTGTTGAACTTACACATAGCAACCTGTACCTCAAAACTATTACCCTCTACTGAAAACAAATCTAAGCAGAAAGTACCATGTTCTCTAATGTAGAGTGGCACACTCCAGAATGTTGTTATGAGAAACAAGCAGCTTTGCTAAGAGCATTCTTGAAGATATGCTTCAAGGCCAGTGTGCACTTTCAGATTTAAAGTTGGGTATGTGGGGAGAAATCTGCAAAGCCAGTATTCTCAACTCCTCTGTTATTGTGCCTCTTCATTATACTGCTTGGAGGCCTCTGTTGCCAATACCACAAACAATTTAGAATTGGAGAGTCTTTTTTCTTTCTTTTTTTTTTTTTTAAACCTGTGAGAGGGACAGAAAAAGCAGTGAAAAACCCAAAGGATTTATAAAGGGAGATATAAAAATATCAGTTTTAGAAATCATCTGCAAAAGGAAAAAGTAGACTGGCAGGTATATTTGCAGACCAGAGTCAGAAAGCAGAGCCACATCATTAAAGCATTAACTGGGTGTTTTGAAGAACTACTCTAGTAGAAAGCCAATGCAACATTAGTATTATTTCATGACGGTCTGTGTCACCAAACCCTTACAACAGTTAGACCCCTAAAAGCAAATTAGTCCTTTCAAAATTAAGGAAACATTTTCATCATTTAAGTTTTTGGGTGCTTCAAAACTTTTAATCAACTTAACAGTGGAGAATCTCACAGAATTTTTCTGTCTTGAACTTTATCAAGAACTCCACCTCTTACCCTACCCTCTAGTACAAAAGAAACAAGTAAAGAAATAATTTTAGCTCAGGCAGGCTGACTCGTTTTGCAAGAGCTCAGATCTACCTCGTTTACCAGAAATCCATTATGCCTCTCCTAGTTCAAAAGGGCTGTTCATTCCCTTACCATGGCTCACCATCAGCTCCTGGTAGGTCATCATTTTGTTCTTATTCTTCTCTAGGTTAGGCTGGTCCCAGTTGCCCCTTTCCATCTTAGAAAGGAGATTAGCTTAGTCCATAGCCGTTTCCTTGAGAAAAATACTTTGGCGAGACTCTCTTTTACCCTGTTCTAGGAAAATATTATTCAGGAGCTCCTCTTCCTGTGATTGAAGTTCACAGGCTCACAGGATATCAGGGGTTGAAAGGGACCCAAGGAAATTGAGTCCAACTCCCCTGCTAGAGCAGGACTATACAATCTAGCTCAGGTCACAGAGGAACACATCCAGACAGGCCTTGAAAGGCTCCAGAGAAAGAGACTCCACAGCCTCTCTGTTCCAGTGTTCTGTGACTCTTACAGTAAAGAAGTTCCCCCTTGTGTTGAGGTGGAACCTCCTGTGCAGTAGCTTCCATCCACTGCTCCTTGTCCCACTCAGCCTCTCCTCATCAGGCAGCTCTCCAGTCCCCTAAGCATCCTTGTAGCTCTCTGTTGGACTCTCTCCAACAGATCCTTGTACCTCTTAAACTGGGGAGCTCAAAACTGAAGGCAGTCCTCAGATGGGTTCTCAACAGGGCAGAGTAGACATCATCCAGCCCAACCTCCCTGCTAAAGCAGTCACCCACAGCAGCTTGCCCAGGATCACAAATTTTCCAGGTGGGTTTGAAATCTCTCCAGAGAAGGAGACTCCACATCCTCTCTGGGCAGCCTGCTCCAGAGTTCCAGCAACCTCACACCAAACAAGCTTCAGTCCCCTAACCATCCTTGTAGCCCTCCGCTGGACCCTCTCCAGCAGATGCCTGTACCTCTTAAAATGGGGAGCCCAAAACAGAATGTAGTATTTAAGATGAGGTCTCACCAGGGCAGAGTAGAGGAGGAGNGTTCCAGCAACCTCACACCAAACAAGCTTCAGTCCCCTAACCATCCTTGTAGCCCTCCGCTGGACCCTCTCCAGCAGATGCCTGTACCTCTTAAAATGGGGAGCCCAAAACAGAATGTAGTATTTAAGATGAGGTCTCACCAGGGCAGAGTAGAGGAGGAGGAGAACCTCCTTTGATCTGCTGGATACACTCTTCTTAATACATCCCAGGATCTCATTGGCCTTCTTGGCCACAAGGGCACATTGCTATCCCATGGAGAACTTGTTATCCACCAGGACTCACAGGTCCCTCTCCACAGCGCTGCTCTCCAGCAGATCCACTCCCAACCTGTACTGATGCAGTTTATTACTCCTCCCCAGGTGCAGGACTCTGCACTTGTCCTTGTTGAACCTCATTTGGTTCCTCTGTGCCCAGCTCTCCAGTCTGTCCAAGTCTTGCTGGATGGCTGCACGGCCTTCAGCTGTATCAGCCAAGCCTCCCAGTTTGATGTCATCAGCAAACTTGCTGAGTAGACACTCTGTCCCCTCATCACTGTCATTGATGAAGATGTTGAACAGAAGTTGACTATGGCCAACTGACTCCTGTATGAAGAATAATGAATCCAACTTCATCTTTAAGCACTCTTGCTTTCAAGAATGAGCCACTTCAATCAGCACCAGCTGCTTAAGTCAAGATATATTTCCTTTCACTGGTGGATGACATATGCAAATTATAGAGAAAAAGTCACATGCAAAAGAGTGACAGATGGAGCTGTATCAGCTTCTACCTAACAGTGAAGACTGGGAGGGTGTGGGGGGGTACAAGTGAGTGTCAGCACTTTTGTCAAAATATGTTTTTAACAAAAGACATTTGTTAAATTATTAATGCACTTCCACAATATTTTAAAATATTTATACTATGAACTATGTCCTGTCAAGTAGTGCAAAGAGTCTTCTGCACATTTGTTTGTAAGTGAGGAAATATATAAAAAGGCAAGGAGGACTTGAGGAAAGATACCATTAAGATCAGACTCCATTTGTCAGAGGTCCTGGCACCAGACTTCCTCCTCATCTCCCATCCCTCTCAGATTACTACATGTCCCATGGTCAGAAACCTCTCTTGGGGCATTGCTCTCCTCTGCAACACCACACTTTAAAAAGCCATCTGCTTATAACTTGAATTATTTTATTTATTCATAGAATCATAGAATGGTAAGGTTGGAAGGGACCTCAAGGATCATCTAGTTCCAACCCCCTACCATAGGCAGGGACACCTCCCACTAGTACAGGTTACTCAAGGCCTTGTTCAACCTGGCTTTGAACACCTCCAGGGAGGGAGCAGCCACAACCTCCCTGGGCAACTTCTTCCAGTGCCTCACCACCCTCACTGGAAAGAACTTCCTTCTGACATCCAGTCTAAATCTTCCCTCTGCCAGTTTAAACCCATTGCCCCTTGTCCTGCCATTACAAGACCTTGTAAATAATCCTTCCCCAGCCTTCCTGTATGCCCCCTTCAGATACTGGAAGGCTACTATCAGGTCCCCTCGAAGCCTTCTCTTCTCCAGGCTGCAGAGCCCCAACTCTTGTAGCCTGTCCTCATAGGAGAGCTGCTCCAGCCCTCTGAGCATCTTCGTGGCTCTCCTCTGGACCCACTCCAACACTTCCATGNCTTTTCATCAACCCAGACTCCAAGGTCCTTTTCCTCAGGGCTGCTCTCCAGCCATTCACCACCCAGCCTGGATTTGTGCTTGGGATTGTGCCTACCCAGGTGCAGGACCTTACACTTGGCCTTGTTGAATTTCATGAGGTTGGCCTGGGCCCACCTCTCCAGCCTGTCCAGGTCCCTCTGGATGGATCCCTGCCCTCTAGCAAGTCAACTGTGCCACACAGCTTGGTGTCATCTGCAAACTTGCTGAGGGTGCACTGATTCCCCTGTCCATGTCACTGACAAAGATGTTAAACAGCACTGGTCCCAGCACTGACCCCTGAGGGACACCACTTGTCACTGGTCTCCAGGTGGACATTGTGCCCTTGATCACCACTCTCTGTGTGCGACCATCCAGCCAATTCCTTATCCAGGGATAAGGATAAGGATTCCAACAGGCTTAAAAAAATTAGATGCATGGCAGAGGAGCTTCTTTCCAAATGAGGACACTGTTACAGAAGACAGAATGCTCCTTTATGTTTAAGAAGTTTCCTTCACTTTGTATAAAACTTGCAGTGTAATCATGAGTTTTCCATCATCATTAGCAGCAGGATCCCAGTAGGTAAATCAAAGAAAGCTAGCAAATGGTACAACACTGGAAGGTTCTCACAAAAAGCCTGCTTAGCTAATTGAGGCATCTTTCTGCTATGAACATCTTCATGTCACCGCAAATTGTAACACAGTAAATAACACTACCAAAAATAGTCCTGGAAACTTGCAAACCTATCAACTAGAACTATGCTTTCTTTCACATAAGCTTGCAGTAGAGTTTGGGAGCAGAGGGGGGGAAAATGAAGGGAAGAAAGGAAGAAGAGTTCGCACTGGGGTAATAAACCATTGTTTCTCTAGAAACCTTAAGCTTTGTCACAATCTTGAAAGGAAAAAAAAAACCCAACAATATAAATGGGGTGTATTTGTGTTGTAGATATAAATAAAACCCAAGAATGTCTCCCACATACATAGTATGAATAGAAGATGAAATTTGAAAATAGGGTTTAACTCATCTTGCTCAGAAGCTTTCAACACCACCTTCTAGCAAGTGACATTGAGCTTCCAGCAAGAAGCAGTTCCACGTATGAAATGTGTCTCCTAAAACTGAGTATATAGAGTAAAGTAAGATAGTATGTCAACAAATGACATCCTAGAGATTGACATCAATCTACCCAGCCTGCACTACCTTATCCCACTGTACACAGAAAAGTACTAGGTGTCAAGGTATCACAGAAAACAGTTTAGATCTTATTAGCCTAATAGAATAAGAATACATTGATTCACGTTTTGGATAGGTGCTTGAACGTGTCAAGAGAAGGGCAACAAGGCTGGTGAGGGAGGTGGAGCACAACCCTATGAGGAGAGGCTGAGGGAGCTGGGGTTGTTCAGCTTGGAGAAGAGGAGGCTCAGGAGTAGCCTTATTGCTGTCTACAACTACCTGAAAGGAGGTTGTAGCCAGGCAGGAATTGGCCTCTTCTGCCTGGCACCCAGTGACAGAACAAGAGGACCTAGTCTCAAACTGTACCAGAGCAGCTTTAGGCTGGACATTAGGAAGAAATTCTTCACAGAAAGAGTGATTGCCCATTGGAATAGGCTGCCCAGGGAGGTGGTGGAGTCACCTTCCCTGGAGATGTTTAAGAAGATGCTGGATGAGACACTTAATGCCATGTTTTAGTTAATTAGAAGGGTTAGGTGATAGGTTGATCTCAGAGGTCTTTTCCAACCTGGTTAATTCTGTGATTCTGCAGTAAGGAAACAAAAACTCAAGAAAGGAAACAACACCCCACCTCACTCCAAAATAATATAAACCATGAAACTACTTCTCACCTGTCATGCCAATGGCATCCTGACCTGGATCAAACAAGCAGAAGCAGGGAAGTGATTGTGCCCCTGTGCTTGGCTCTGGTGAGGCCACTGCTTGAATACTGTGTTCAGTTCTGGGTGCTGCAATATAGGAAAGACTTTGAGGTTCTGGACTGTTTCCAGAGAAAAGCAATGAGGCTGGTGATGTGTTTGGAGGGCATGTCATAACAGGAGTGGCAGAGGGAGCTAAGGAAAAGGCTAAGAAGGAGCATGGAAAAGGCTAAGAAAAGATTTTACTGTACTCTCCAACTACCTGAAAAGAAGTTGTAGTGAGGCTGGTGTTGGTCTCTTCTCCCAAGTAACTACTGACATGATGAGAGCAAATGGGTTTAAGTTGTGCCAGGGGAAGTTTAGATTGGACATTAGGAAAAACTTCTTTACTGAGTGAAGCATTGGAACAGACTGCGCAGGGAGGTGGTAGAGCCACCATAACTGGAGCTGTTCAAGATGAGTGTAGATACTGCATTTCAAGATATAGTTTAGTGGTCATGGCAGTTGGGTTGTAGGTTGACTCAGTGACCTTAAAGGTTTTTTCCAACCTTGATGATTCTATGATTTTGCCAGTTGTTCCCCTGCTCTTGGGGCTTGTAATGACAAACTTGTAATGATAGGACAAGGGGCAATGGATTTAACCTGGCAGAGGGAAGATTTAGACTGGATGTTAGGAGGAAGTTCTTTACAGTGAGGGTGGTGAGAAACCAGAACAGGTTGCCCAGGGAGGTTGTGGCTGCTCTCTCCCTGGAGGTGTTGAAGGCCAGGTTGGAGGAGTCCTTGAGTGAGCTGTACTAGTGGGAGGTGTCCCTGCCTATGGTAGGGGGTTGGAACTAGATGATCCTTGAGGTCCCTTCCAACCTTACCATTCTATGATTCTATAAGCCATTGCCAACTCTCAGCATTCCTCTGGGTCACCACACAACTCCCTGGCCCTGGCCATTTATACAGCTAGCTGTTGATTCAGCACAACTCGTGAAGTACAGATATAGGTTAAGAAACTGATACATTTTAGGTTATCTTTAAGGAGAGAACCTTCCATAAATGGAAAATTATTCCACATTCTACTTTGACTTAAAATGCAGGGATCACACAATGACTGGGATCGTAGCCATTAGCTAGGACATGATAAAAAAGAACAGGCATGCTACTGCCAAGTTGACTTTGCAAGAATACAGACATTTTTAAAGCCAGCTGGCTTCCAATTTAAGTTCCACAATTCCTGTTGCTTGTCAGGGAACACATTAACTAGTTAAAACATGCTCCCAAAGCTAAAAGTACTGAACTGTGCTACAGCTTTGACAAAGAAATTTTGCTTGATTAAATGTCTCTCCAACTCCTTTGTCAATTGAGACAGAATAAAGACCCTCCACACTAGGGGAAGAAAAAAAAAAAAAGAAACACTTGTCCATCTGTTGGACAAAAAAGAGAAAAGTCACAGGCCAGTTATTCTTAAAAGACCATTCTGGTTGCAGAACATTCATAAGACAGTGCAACAGGCACTGTAAAATCAATTTCCATGAAATAACTGGTGTGATTATGTCATCTTTACTCAGTGAGTTTCCATTTCAGACATTAACATGTAACAGTGGCAGGTACACCCATGGCTCTTTTCCACGGATTTGTGGAGACAAAGATGACTCAAACAGAAATCCTATGTTACACTGTCCCAAATCCACATTGTGATTTGTATTTGGCATGATGTCTCTATGCCTATATGCTTGTGATTTTTCTAAGAAACTCTGGTTTGAAATTTCAGATTCATCTATTTGGTACCTGCATTGTCAGAAACACCATACAGCTTTTTCCCATACTTTAGATATGGCCCTTTGTTTTACTAGAAAAGTCTTGCTACAGCTGTGCAGCAAGGTGGGCTACATCAGGAGACAGAATTCAAATGCAGGTAACCCACAAGACTCAGAAAATGCTTTTTCTATTTTTTCTCTCAAGTATTTATGTACATGCCTAGAGTCCCCAAGAGATTATTAATTATTAAAGACATTGACACTAAAATTTCAGCTGCATAAGGAAAGGTCAGTATCTAGTCCTAGTTAACTCCCAGAATCGAGGAGGACAAACAGATAAATTAACTGTCCTTTTACTACTTACATAAATTCGTATACTGGAGTTCAGGAATGGAAGTGAGAGATGGACACTACAGTAGCTCCCCCTGCTGCTGAAACAGTCTTCTTGTACCTTCTGTAATGGATGCATGAGCAAGTCAAAATCACCCGCAGCCATGAGAATGTACTAATAAAGTTGGTATTTTACTACCTAAACTGGCAGGCCAATCTGACAACAAAGTATAACCTTCTGGCATCCCAGATAACTCCAGGTAAACCAAGATAGACTCACTTTTAAGGGTGGAAGAGCGGAATTAGTGGCAAAAAGGTCTTGAACTGATGCACTTACATTGTCCTAAAAACCACATAATGCTACTGAATGCACCCTTTGTCTTTGTCCGTACTGCTGGAGACTGCCCTCAGGTGCCCCAGGCCCCTGAGACCACATGTGCCAAATACTGTATCCAGTTGTGGGCCCCTCAGCTTGCGAAGGACAGGAAACTGCTTGGAAGTCCAGTGCAGAGGCATAAAGATGATTAAAAGAAGTGCAACATCTCCAGAAGGAAAGGCTGAGGGAGCTGGGTCTCTTTAGCTTGGAGGAAGATGAGGGGTGAGCTCATTAACATTTATAAATATGTGAAGGACAAGTGTTGGGAGGACAAAGCCAGACTCTTCTCCATGATGTCCTATGACAGGACAAGGGGCAGTAGATACAAATTAGAGCACAGGAGGCTCCACATGAATGTAAAGAAAAACTTTCTCATTGTGATGGTTACAGAGCACTGGAACAGGCTGCCCAGAGAGTTTGTGGAATCTACTTCTCTGGAGACATTCAAAGCCCAATTGAGTGAGTTCCTGTGTGACCTGCATTAGGTGATATTGCTCTGCCAGGGGAATTGGACTGGATGATCTTTTGAGGTCCCTCCCAACCCCTAGTATTTTCCTGAGGCTGCCCACCCTTGGTGACTTTTTTTTTTTTTTTTTAACTGATGGTATAAAATACATTAAGCATTAACCCCAATGAAATACTTATTCCTGTTAAGAAAATAATATTTATAACCTTTATTGTTTACTTACATATAATAAATATAATACAGAACAAAAAAACATCACATCCATTGATTGTATTACACAGGCTGTTCATCAGAATACATTACTTTTTTTTTTTCCATTAGCCCTTTTATAGGGTTTTGGTATTGGATCTTCAGAATTTCAATTTATAAACCTACTAACACACAAGAACAATCCTCCAATTTTCACCTTCAGACATTTCAAATTTTCATATATATATACTCATTTTGTTAAAAATATATAAGCACTGTTCGATATCTGCAATATAGGCCTTTAATTTCCATTCATTAGATCTCTATTAATATAGAGAATTTCAAAATAATTAATAGTCTAAATCTGATTTTAATTAAAAATACTTATTCTATACTTCTCATTTAACTGACCCTCCTCTGAAAATGAAGTGACAGGACAAAGACGCTCCAGGCAAAAAACAAAAACAAAAAATCAATGTTCACTTCTAAAAAACAAAGAGTAGAAGTTCAGGTCCTTGCTTCACCTGTATAGTTCTGGAATAATGGAGACACCAATTTGGTATAAATAAGGGAGGAAGAAACCAGAAGCCAGAGTTTCTGAAGAGACATGAATCTTCTTTTCAGATTTATCACTGCCATCCTGCTGTTTCCTTGGCTTAAAATCCCTCCATCAAGCTATAATTTCCTATTTTTGTCTGCATGAATATACTAATCATTAAACAGAAATTAGATAAAAATGCTACATTTCTTTTTTTAATAAAAAATAGATCAACGTTTAACACCCTCTGAAATCTGGAATTTAAGTGCAAATGCAGTACACACCAGCAATTCAGGTTCTGGTCTAAGTAAAATGGTTAAAAGATGATGCATAAAGATGTTTCATCATAGAGCATAGATACCTGGAACTAGCTGTTCTCTCAGAATATCTGAATTGAATTACCAGCAAATCATACAGAACTTCATGCAAACAGAAGTTTTCTTCAGCTGAAGGTTCTTCATTCAGTTAAAGCAGCTTCTGCTTTGAAAGTATTCATCAGAATTAGTACAAAAGGTAACATCAAAATGACCACCAAAACTCTTACTGTGCTTCTTTGAATGCACAAACACTCTGAGTTTCATAGATTAATTTATATAAATAACTAAGAAAAAGTTTCATAAACTATTTTGGTTCAATAATATTCACTCCAAAGAGAATTTATTCAAGTTTTAAGTAATTATAAGGGCCCCTTCAGCTGTCCAACGCTGAAGCTGTATCATGTGCTCATTCGCTACTCCAATTCCATTCAGATACCATTAAACATGAACAGCAGCTAAGTTCACAATACAGATTTGTGTGAACAGCATCCCATGATTTTCAGTTAATAGAGCATTCATTTGTAACTGCAGGACTTAACGCTTCACGAAAACCCCTAAAAATCCCCAAATGCAGAGGAGAAACTCCTTAGCATATGCACTCTCTCCTGAAATAGAATTTTTTTTTCTATGATTACAATCACAGATCTTAAACACTCATTAAATGATTAAAGTACTTACATTCTACATTAAATCAAGATCAACTCAATGCACCTATTGCCTACACACCTCCTATACGTAATTGTGCTATGTAAGAAATTCAGGATTTTACAGCTGATTCCACATGTTGCCCAGTAAGATTCTTTATTTTCAATCGAGACTTTGAAACTCCTTTTATATTCTCCATTTTTTGTTTGACCAGAAAGCTTCTACTGGCAGAGGATCTTGTTTAATTGGCATACAAGAGGTCAGATTTAGGTAGAAGAGAAGCATCACCTAAATACAGACAGGATTAACAGACTTGCAGGCTGGTAGTATCGGTAATATATTGAAGGATATCCTTAATGAAAACACTGATTATAAAATTAATTCTAAGTTAAATGGCTAATTTGCTGCAGCCCAAAAGTGTGGGTTTTGTTTGGCTGTTTAAAAGAGAGGAAAAATTCCAGGAACATATGTGAAGAACTACCAGAATATCCCTGAATTATTAACTCTGAGGCCAATCCAATCTCCCGTCATATTTCTTCTGTCCAACATATAAAAAAATTGTGCACTTTCCCTAATAAAACAGTCAAAAGTTCATTAAAAATAAAAAGAATACTGGATGAAACTTCACAAACTGAAATGCAGCTAAAGAACTTTGCACTTGTAGAATGACACAGTTGCTCTCTACCAAAATCCCCAGAGAAAAGCCTCTTATGCTTTTACAGAAGTAGGAAGTGAAAGCTGGAAGAAATTCTGGATGCATTCCACATCACAGTAGGCATTCCAGAAGTCTTGTTACCTATAAATACCAGATGTAATGAGTGATACTTCATGTCAGAGGAGAGTGAGAACACAGACAACTAAGCAGAGTCACACTTACACCTCAGGTTTACACTTTGTGTTAGATTTCTAAGAATACGGAGAATGAGAGCAATCAGAACTCAATTTGAGTAGCTTCACCTAGAGAGAAAATGCCCTGCTGTATTCTTTGCAAAGTATATGGAAATGGGAGTGCCAAATCAGAAAGCATCATGAGGAGGTTGACCCTCAAGGCTACAATGACTATGATCACATTCTCACTATGGACAGAAAAATCCCCTGCAAGTGAAAACGGTCAGCATTTCTTATACTGCTGATTTTAATGTCATGTAACAAGACAAATTTACCTGATCAAGACAAATTTCACCTTCTAAATAATTAAACTGCGAGTTGCCTATAGGGAAATATTTTTTGTGACCAGTTACAGCAGTAGGTTCAACATTTTTACCGGCACTACAATCGTTCAAATTTATATTACTGAAGTTTTAAGGCAAACCACTCCAAATGTGTGCTGCAGACAGAAATATTGCAAAGACATAAAGGTCAACCTGACTGTGGAGTCTCTTTTCAATAAACTTTTACTTTATTAATGCAGTCTATGACCCTCATGGGCTTTGGATCAAACCCCAGTCTAACCAAAGTAACTTTAGTGGAAAAATAAACAAAAATCCCCAAGAGGAAGAGAATTTGTAAAAATTTAATGATACAAATGAAAAAAAAAATATACACACACACATATGTGTGTATTTATGTGTGTGTGTGTGTGTATACATACATATATGTGTGTGTATATATATTTTTTTTCATTTGTATCATTAAACTTTTACAAATTCTCTTCCTCTTGGGGATTTTTGTTTATTTTTCCACTAAAGTTACTTTGGTTAGACTGGGGTTTGACATGTATATATGTATACATATATATGTCTGTATGTATACATATATATATATGTATGCATACACACACACACACATAATGTTAGAAGATTCATACTGGTACTCTACTCCAGATCACAGTATGTATTACTGCCTAACCTTGAAATTTAATGTCACTGTCATGCCGGAGTGCAGCTTCAAAATCAGCAGTGCAACTATTAATTTATATGAAGCATAGTACAGTAAAGCAGAAAAAGCACACACACAGCATCAGCTTAGAACGGGTGTTTGTCCAAAAAGTAAGCACGGGGCAGAGTGTATTTTATCAACACCTTTAAATGCTCTTAACATTTTCAAATCATTCTCAGCATGATTTACTTGATAAGCCTACGGAAGCTCAACATGAAAGTTATGTGATGCAAAGTGTTTGAGTGAAACCTGAAAATATTTGTCGCTCTTCTAAAAGCACGAATTAGTTATCGGCTCTCACAACGCATGGCATCACCCGTATTTCCCTGAGAAATCATGCCCTGCAATAACCAAGTAAAACAGGAGACGGCATTAATGCAATCCTGGATTAGATGAGGGGAAAAACACCCAAACAGAACACACACAACAACAGTTTGAGAGCCAACATTTAAACGCTACTGCAATTATTAGTATTAAATTGCAGACGTAAGACAGTAATAATAATAAAAATGGTAAGTAACTCAAAAAGTTCTTGCAAATAAAGAGAACTGATCAGAAGTACCATCCTGTAATTAGCCAAGTAACTCAAAACTGCGATATTAACATTTGCATCTGTCTCTTGATTTTTGAGTATGGCACCTTTTAACCTCATTTACAAACACATAAACACTCTGCCTTACTGAGGCCTATTTTTCATGCCAAATTTGAAAGTGTGTCCATAAACTTATCCTATGTGTAAAATGTAACTGGTTCACTCTCCTCTGATAGTTTAGTTCAGTAACAATTTCCCTAATATAGGAGGACCTTTTAGTAGGGAACAGGTAACATGAACAGATGGAACCAAGGACTACAAAGAAATCATTTTACCACCTTATTTAAAGCAATTGTAGTTGTGAACAGCAGTACCTAGGCACAATGTGGATTGTAAAAAAGAATGACAACTGCAACACACACCAAGAAAAGTAATACGGAGTCTCTCCTTTTTTTTGCTAATACATTACAGGGAGGTATGCAATGCATATGCCAGCATACTGGGTCAAGTATCACATGCAGCACCACGATTTGTCATTTGAAGAACACTGCTGCTTAACACCGCACTTTTGCATTTGCAACACCACAGTGAGATGACCAAGCAGTGCCTTAGCCTCCCTGCTTCTGAGGTTCAGTGTGCAGTCCACTTTAGCCCAACTCCATGACAAGACAAAACGGTCATGTATCACAGTCCCTATCACCTTACACGGAATTTCACAGCCAAAAAGACAAAAAGCAAGATGTAGTGTGCACTAGGCAACAGAAATAGCGGGTCCTCAGTGTCTTCGGGGGCATGCAGTGGCATTCACATGCCCCATATTTTCTAAGTAATTGTTGAGTACTGTTGTTACACATATTACAGTCCTTTGCTGAATTAGTTTCACATCAACAGCAGCCCCTTGTAGTGAAAACATTTTCAGTATTATTAAAACCTAACAGAAAATAGCCAGAAAAACTGAACTCCTTTTCTCCTTTTGTTCTGGAGCGCAGTACACAGTACATCACACTACATGAGACTCATCAAAACCCTAGAAGCAAAGCCATGCTATGTGGCATTTAGCAAATTATCATCATATAAAACTTGAACAGCTCTATAACCTCTATCACACACAGAAGAAATTGTTGGTTGTCTCATAGGATTACAGTAATTAGTTCAACTGTTTGACAGAGCAACACATGTAGTATTCATTTTCCATTTTGTAGGCATAGGAAATCACTGCTACTTAAGCATCTAATGGCATTCAAAGAAACGCTTGACAAAAATTCATTATTTTTAAAGTGTATGTGCTTCCTACAAGAAATAAGCCAGAATAAAGACATTCTGAAATTGGAAAAGCAAGAGCAATGACAGTTTATGCTAGCACACAGAGGTAAAGCATTTCTGAGAGCTCCTTCACATTCCAGTTGTGTCGTGAGGAAGAAAAACCCAGCATGTCTCCATTACGTCAGAGGTACCTGAGAATCAAAGCTAAATCTCTTGTGCATTTACCAAGCACCCATTAGAGAGCTACGCAATTTACATTTCATATTAGACATTATATTTATAAAATATTATTGTACTAAAAATCACAAGGTTTTATAGAAAAAAAGCTCATCACATTCTATTAAATGCAGGAACAACATTACAGGTCATAGCTTCTGTAATTAAAAGTGTAATGTCTTGTAACTACAAGGGTACCATTGTTTAAAAATCCTTGCAAGAAAGACGGTTTGCTTTATTCCTTATTCTTTAAAAAAACTCTAATTTAATGCAAAAGGACTGCTCAAGCTACCCAGTGGCATAAGATGAATATATTTAATTTAAAAAACAAACAAACAAATCCCCAAATGAACACCAAATTATAACAACACATTAAAAAGGCCCTAACTTGGAGCTTCCTGAACAAAAGCGTTCTTAACATTCCTGGGGTCAGAGACAGAAGAATATTCTGCTAGTACACTGGAAACCATAATGTATCTTCCATTTTAAGCCATGGACATAAAGACACATATGAACAGTGACTGTCCATTATTCATTGCAGCTCCGATTTTATCCGTATGGTCAATTTCAAAGTTAGTATCAGAACATTTTAATCAGAAGACAGTAATTACCCATTTGAAAGCATACACACTTTTCCAAGGCTTAGTTTGCTGATGCCACAAGTCCCAACAGATTCAAATTTATAGTTAATGCCTGGTGTTATATATGGTTCAGTGACATCATACCAAATATCATGAATTGAAAACAGACAGGTTTTTTACTGCCAGTAGGCCTTAATGTTTCTTGGGAAAAAAAGTTAGTACTTAACATCTCCAACTTGTCATTTAGAAATGAAAAAAAGAAAACAATCAACACAACTAAGGAAACTCCACTTCTCCCCAAACCCCTGAAAATTATACTGGAGAATGTAAAATTAGTCCTCCATACTTCATTTTCAACTCCTCTACTTATGGGGCTTGGGAATTAAAATTTGAAGTTTCTCAAAACGCCTACATAAACGTAATAAACTTTGGTTTGTGTTTATGGTTCATCTGTGTTTATTGGGTGTTGGGTCTTTTTAATTCCTATTTCAGGTGTCCAAAGAAAAGACAGTAAGCCATCCTTCTTCATCTTAAAAAGACACCTCAGATCAATGAAACTTGTAGTGTAATCCAATATTCAACACTGGAAAGAAAAATTTTATAAAGGTGCAATATTTGACCAAAATGGTTCCCAGGTTCTCTTTTTTCTTTCCCTTTCTCTGCTTACTGATTTTTACATTAAACTGCAGCTGCTGGATAGGCAATCTCTAAATATATAGCTAAGCACATTGCCTTCCTTCATGCTCTCATCTAGTAGTTGTATTGCCAAACCACAAAAATTTCTTTTGGAAGGATCATTACTGAACATCAAAACATGAAAGACATTTGTGTTATGTCACCTTTTTGTATTTGTGTGGAAGGATGATTATTATTATTAATAATCATCTTATATGAAAGAGAACACTGTTGGTTGAAAATCCATTCTATATTCATTGTAAAACAAACAAAGAAACAAGCAAGCAAGCAAACATCAAAAGCCAAAATTAACTTTAATATAAGTGTCTTATAGATCAGAAGTTGGAAAGTGGCACTGACTGATTTCAAATATTGCTGAATATAATTATCCATAACTTCAGAATCACATAGGTAGGCAGGACTTCAGTGGAAGAAAGATGCAGGTTATAATTATCAATTTTAGAATAAATTTACTAATGTGACCGGAAAAAAAAAAACTTCCAAGACAAATCGATGCAAATACCTTTATCTTTCAGGTTTTGCAGCAGATTACTGCAGTGCCAACCCACTGTCTGAAAACTTTCACAAATAATTTGATCTATTCCATAACTTGGCAGTTATTAATGTGAAAACTTGCCAATTTCATTTTCCATGTGAGAGAATTGATTTTGAGAACGCACACCCAAGTGTGCTGTAATTAGAAATATTTTACCATTCACTAAAATTTTAAACTTTCCAGACTGTTACGTAACGAAAGATTTTTAAACATTGGTACCCATTGCAAGGCTTCTCAAAATGGTGTAAGACAATATCTATATAGTGTTCCAGGACCATACAAAGAGCCTGCATCAATAATTACAAGAATGCACTTAATAAGTTATTTTTCATATTTTCTTCTGTTAAGATGCAAACAGTTTATACAACATAAAAAAGTTCATTTGCTACCTATTACAGGTAACACATCTATTTAGCTTTTCATCTGAAAGTCTGTAAGACTTGATGACCTGAAAACTTATTTACAGACCTCATTTGAGAGTATTTTAAAAAAAGAATATTGTCCAGCATTTAACAAAATTGTGAATTAAAAAAAGAAAGAAATCACTTAATAGCATTTGTTTTCTTGATTTTTGTCAAGTAACTTCACCAGCTCACTGTCATAAGGCAAGATGGTTGCTCAGATGGACTAAGACTCCCTATGGTAATAGGTATGTAGTAAATCTGTTCATTTATAAAACTAGATGAAAGCAAGAAAGAGGAAAAGTTTAGAGTTTCAAAAGAATTGAAACTTCTTATTTTTACTACAAATTCAGAACAGGCACTGAAACACGATTCCTTAGGGACCTTTTCAGAAGATTGTCTCTTCGCTGGGCATAATTCCATTTCTAAACTAAGAAGAAACAGAAGAAAAAAAAAATGTCAGCACTACACAAAGACTACAAAAAAGGCATCACCATATGTATTTCCTTCCATCTTATCAATAAAGGAAGTAACTTGTGTGTCTTAAGCTCAAAACACCACAGTTACTGCTCTGGTTAGGATACTTTCATTATTACATTCAAGCAACATTGGAAAATAAAAATATACTTCTCTTTGCGTAATTATGGATACATTATTTGGAAACTAAAGCCCTGAAGTTGAGTCCTAAACTACACCTATGTGCTCCAAGACAGTAACAACAAACCATGTAACATTCCATTCCTGTTACAGGTTTTGCAACCTCCCTAAATAGTCTACTCTGGTTTCCCTATATATAGAATGAAAAACAGTTTTACATGAGTACCATATGCAGTACCACAAACTGAGGTCTCAGCAGCATTAAAAAGAATGCAATAATTGAGATCTCTTCCACACATCACACATATGAACAAGTTGTATGCCTCTTCTGGTTTATTGACTCATGTCCAATTTTTTAGGAACTCTTAAGAAGAAAACTATTTTACATTTCAAAACCATCAACCAGCAACTGTATCCAGGTGAGCATAACACTTGGTATCAAACAACAGAAACTCTGAAGATAACCTTTAAAATTCTATCCACCAACACAGAACAAGATTAACTCTGTAAAACTGTGTGCTTATATAACACAAACACCACAGTGAAAAAAGAATCCTCACCTTTCTCTGTAATGGCTGATGCTTATTAAGCATACCTCTCGTCTATGAACAGCAACTGTCTCCATCTTGTGAAACACTATGCATAGGAATGAGACTTTCACACTGCTCACTTTCTTCTGGCATTCTTAAAAAGAAACAAATTTATTTCTTTAAAAGCTATACAGTAATATTACATTGGTTAGTATGAAGCCAGCAGAAGTACTAGTTGTTTGAACTGCAACCATTAAAAACTTAAAGATCTTTAGTTTCATGAAGTATACTCAAATATGAATGATTTCATGGCATGTTCTGATTACAGAAACTATCATAGAGGCCTTAAAGGGAAAACAAAACAAAACAAAACAAAAAAGCCCTCTAATAGTCACTGGGAAATTTCTTTTTAAAAGGTAAATGGACTTCACATCTTTCCATTTTCTGATCATTATATAGGTTAACAAATGGACCGGTGATTACTGCTACTAAGAAATTAGTATGCCTAATAGAATTAGATGAAAATAAATCCAGTATGAGTACTGTGGCTTAGAAAAGAGTATAGGATATTGAAAAAGGAAAAAAAAAAAAAGAGATAGGATTATTCCTTGTGATTGCCCTACCTCTGAATTCGATGTTTTCTACAAATAAAGGCAAAAATTCTTCTGATTCCCACCATCACTGGATCCCAGTTGTTATAGTGACATAAGAGAGTTGCAATGAAAAAAGAAAAAAATACAGGCACCGCCCCTGCAAAAAATAACCAGGAAAACTGCACCTGGAATTAAAACACAAGCATCATTCACTCTAAATATTAAGTAAAAAACTTGGCATACTGTATGTTTTAAATTATTATTGTGTGGCATATAGTGCCAGTTCTTTTAAAGCAGATGAAATATTACAGGTGTTTCTGTAAGTTATTTGGTACACTGTCTATAGCTGCTGCTACTTCAAATAAATGAATAACCTTTCTTCACTGATCCATTCTGTACAAGACCATACTGTTTGCACTCTGGTGTGGATGAAGACTGCAACCAGTCTCATTTTTAGGTTTTAGCTGTCTGACTCATATCAGTCAGAAAGTCCCCTGGACACTTCAAAAAATATGAATAAGAGTTCTCTCCTTATGCTATTAAAATAAAAATGGCAGGGCACATTATTTGCCTGACTTAAACTAGATTTTACTTGCATTGATACTACTACACTCAGAAGTGGTCATCTAAGACTGCTAAAATTATAGAAAGCTAAAAAAAGAGACCACAAAACAAAACCAAGGGTGTAAGGGCGAGAAATACTCTGAAACACCCTTAAGGCCAAGAGAGCCATGACCTGTGAGTGTGGCTCCCCCGTGTGGAGAAAACATCCAAAATTGAACACTTTAGAGAAAAAAAAAAATTGTAGTTTCATTACCTAGCAGTGATGTTCCCTCTCAAAAACCTAAACAACTGCAATTGTCAGAAGCTTATGTTATCTTCATTGACTTCTAAAGTAAATTCATAAACACAGAAGTTACCAAAAGGAACATTTCAATAGTTGTTAAAAATCTTTATTTCTTAAGATTCAGATTTATGACGGATTATTACAGGATTATAAAGACCCAGAAAGTATTCATTTAAGGTGTGCATCTGACCAGGCACTGCTGATGACTTTGGGTACTTTTCCCAACAGCTTCATCTTAATCAAATACATTTAAGCGTGCAAGTGCATGCTTACAAGTGTAGAATTACTGTAACTGTTGATGTCAAGAGAGTATTAATTATGGTGCAATTCAACAATTATTGACAAGTGACAATTAAAATATTGGTCATTGTACACACTGTTAAAAGCAACACTGCCATTTAATTCAAAGTTCAGACAACAATGCTCAAAACTTAGTAGTACGTTACCTTTTGCATGCACATGTCAGCTATTATGGACAGAGGTATTGTAAGGCTTAGAGCAAGTGTGCCTATCAGTGATGAGGTAAGAAAGCATCCCCTAAAAGATAATAAAAACATTATAATAAAAAATAAAGCTCTAACTTAAAAGGCAACTAAAGTAATACACCAAACTGCAGAAGATATTTACCCGAGCTTAACTGTTTAAGTGATTGTTTTGCCCCAGCCTGGTTAATTCAAACTAGAAAGGTGACTGATGTCTAGGAATCCTTCCAAGAAAGAACAGTATTTTCACAAATAGGCAAATCCTTAAAATCAACAGAATTGGCTTTTGAAATTCAAACAAACAAATAAACAAGAAAGTTCAGAGAAGTTAAATTTTACGTAGGACAGACCTAAGAAAATATGTGAGCTCCTGAGATCTTTGGCATTTCAATATAAATGGAAGACTTGATAAATAAAACTTGGCTAGCCTGAGACATTTTGCTACCAAGTGATGAGCATAACATCCAAATCTGGAGTACTGTGTGCAGTTCTGGAGCTCCCAGCACAGGAAGGACATGGAAATGTTGGAGTGGGCCATCAAGATGATCAGAGGTCTGGAGCAGCTCTGCTATGAGGACAGGCAACAAGAGTTGGGGGTATTCAGCCTGGAGAAGAGAAGGCTTCAAGGAGACCTCATAGTAGCATTCAGGTATCTGAAGGGGGCCTACAGGAAGGCTGGGGAGGGACTATTTACAAGGTCTTGTAATGACAGGACAAGGGGCAATGGGTTTAAACTGGCAGAGAGGAGATTCAGACTAGATGTTAGGAGGAAGTTCCTTCCAGTGAGGGTGGTGAGACACTGGCACAGGTTACCCAGGGAGGTTGTGGCTGCTCCCTCCCTGGAGATGTTCAAGGCCAGGTTGGACGAGGCCTTGAGTGAGCTGTACTAGTGGGAGGTGTCCCTGACTATGGCAGGGGGTTGGAACTAGCTGATCTGAGATCCCTTCCAACCTTACCATTCTATGATGATTCTAATATGAAATACTGCAATTCTCATTTAATCATTGACCAAGGCAAAAGTTAACAGGCATAGTAAGGCTTGTAGCAAATACTCATCTGTAAGCTAGCCTATTCTACCAAGCACAACAGGATATCTACCCAATGCAGATCAATAATGCCTAATTTCTGAGTCAGCCTCTTAATTAAAAAAATGTTCATCATCTAAGGTAACTCTCATTCTTGGCCAGTACTGAAGGCTCTCTTGTGAAACTGCAATCAGTTCCACACACAACTAATTTTAAAGAAGTGAAACCCTGCAGTTGCAATTTTTGGTAAAATTCTGAAATCTGTCTTTTACCTACTCAATCTTTATTCTGGTCACTACAAAAATTAAACACATACAGCACCACTGAAACTACATTTGTGAAATGTAATTCACCAAAGAATTTTTTAGCGATCTCACCCAAGTTTGTCGATGCCCGCTAAATACAAAGATTTGAAACCACTTTTGGAAGACATTTTCTAGAACATGACTTCATGCATGTATTTCTATAATTAAACCAGAAAAATAGTCCCAAACGAAGCTATTATGTCCTGTATGACTGACTTTCAGAAAAGCAAAAGAGGCCAGTGAGAGTATTTGTATTCACTTTGCAGTGTTCTGTGTCTTTAAGAATTAGGTCCGCATACAAGAAAGGAACAGAAAGGAAATAAAGCATTTTAGATACTCTGTATTTTAGCAAAGTTTCTCCCCAATATTTCAAATAATCTATATTGTAAGAGAATACTTCCTTATCTCTGCACTAACTGCTTCTGGATTAGAATTAACAAGCCCACCAGAACACCCCAAATGAATAAGTGACACAGAATCCAACGGATCTGCAGGGTTAAAAAAATAAAATAAAATAAAAATTCAGTGTCACAGCTACTACTACATTGTTTGGTTGGTAGTATATGGTTGAGTAGAGTAAACACTATTTGCTTCCAAAGAAAGAGAACCTGGACAGGTAAAAGGATGATGTTGGCACAAGTTGCTTTAACTTTGTTTTGTTTTTGTTGTGGTGGTTTGGCCCTGCCTGGGAAGAATTAACTCCATCTCAGACAGGCTCAATGCATCTGTAGAAATACAAGGTTTAAAAATTTCATGCTGTCTTAAGAGTTCTAAGTTAGTAAGGCCACTTTGTGTGCTAAGCCAGTCAGCTGTTCACCAAGGTGTCTAGATGCTGAAAGAATTTTTCATTTTGAATAGTGTATTTTGTTTGCATGGTCCTAATTTTAGTCCTTCCTATTGGAATTCCAATGTAAATAAATCAACTGTTGGGAAAGAGCAGTAACAAGAGGATTCTCCCTTTGTTTTTGAGTTTCTCACAGGGGAGTATGGGGAAGGAAATTAGTCCTACTCCTAAATTCTGGGGAAAAAGAACACGGAATAAAAATGGCTCTTTAATTGATTGGATTATCATTCTGAGTAATTATACAAATAGCATGTGTACAAAATAGGCTGTGCACACCGATGTACTGAACTCTATGCTAGTGTTTGATTTTGGGAGAAGAGCCAAGTTTGGGCTTTCTGGCAGGGGGGCAGTGTGGGGTTTTGTTAATTTTGGGAGGTTTGTTTTGGGAGGGTTGTTAATTTTGGGAGGGTCTTTTGTCTGCTTTCCGCATGATGAAACTGCACTTAACCTTTTTAACAGTTAACCTTACAATATGGCTTTGACATCACAAAATTACTCTATCAACAAACAAAAAAAAGTCATGGCTATATTTCCTAAATAATTTAAAATTTTATCTGAAAACAAACAAACAAGTTTTCGTGAAACTCTAGGGAGGTGTTTTGTTGTCGTATTGTCACAGAACTCAGTATCCCGAGATTACAGATGTCCCTGTTTCAGAGTATTTAACTCCTGAGTTTTTTCCAGTCTCTCTCTGCCAAAGAGTTGAGAGCCTGAAGGTCAAAATCTCTGGTGCAAAAGCTCACAAACTGACTAGCCTATTCAAAATGTAGCACTGAAACTGACCTTGTCCTCTGTGTAACTGTATGGCAAAGAAAGTATGCCTGGTTTTGAAAACACTTCCTAAACATTTTCAGAATAAAATGGAATTTCTGAATCTGTGGAATTTTTGTCCCTATTTTAATCTAATGCTGGCCCAGAAGAAACTCTGTTCTCTCAGGTTGGGAATCATTGTTCACAAGTAACACTGTCCTTCTAAGAGCTATACAAAAGTTTGTCAGCTACAGCTCTTGAGCCACTCATTCAGAAGTCTCATGTTGTCAACCTATCCATATTATCATGTAATCAAATTATTAAATGAAAGCTGGGCTGCTTTGTGAATTGCTACATCTTCATGATTAATGCAGTCTAATGAGATTTAGCTCATTAAGTCCTTTGAAGATTTAAACAAACATGCAACTAAAGAATGCTAGATTCTGACTCCTATATACCAAACATGCACAAGGCCTTGAAATCTGAACTGTTACAACAGAAATTCATGTTCTCCTCTTATTCCTGCAATCACACACCATAGCAATCACACACCATAGCCTTTTCCTCTCATAACGTTAATCCTAGAATGAGATAACCACTTGGAATCAATAAATACTACAAGATTACATCATCTAATTTCCAGTTAGCTGCTGGTCTTAAACAGGACATTGTGACATGGTGGATAACATCCTCTAACTCAAACTGCCTATATGACAGAAAAAAAGGGGAAAAAAACAAACAAAAAAGGGAAAAAGAGCTAAAAAACCTACCAAGAAAATTTGAGATCTCAACATCTGAGAACACAGCTAAGACAATTTATGTGGAATGTATACAAAGCATGGAGTACATACCATAGCCAGAGGAACTCTGACAGAACTGTTCCAATAAGGCCATTAATGACAATGCACATCCATATCAGTTTATTGGGAAACTCAAATGCTTCAAACCCAGTATAGTGAAGCAGGAAAAATCCTGGCCACAGCAGCAATAGATTAAACAGTCCCACAAAACCTGAGTATAAAAGCAGTATTAAGTAAATCACAAGATATATCTTTCAACATCTCATCCAAACTCTGACATTTTGATGACATTAATACATAAAAGCAGCAACAAAGCCATATTGTAAATCCTTAAAAGGAACATAAGAAACCCTTATCTCAAAATCACAAATAATAACTACATCAGGTATTTACAGAGTTGAAATTGGAAAAAAAAAATTTTCATTTCCAGTGAGTCCAAAGGGTCTGTTTGCGTTACTACACATACTGTTAAGTGGTAGGCACAATCCCAAGCACAACTACAGGCTGGGTGGTGAGTGGCTGGAGAGCAGCCCTGAGGAAAAGGACCTGGGGGGTCTGGGTTGATGAAAAGCTCAACGTGAACCTGCAGTGTGCACATGCAGCTCAGACAGCAACCGAGTCCTGGGCTGCATCAAGAGCAGCGTGGCCAGCAGGGCAAGGGAGGGGATTCTGCCCCTTTGCTCTCGTCAGACCCCACCTGGAGTACTGTGTGCAGTTCTGGAGCCCTCAGCACAGAAAGGACATGGAAGTGTTGGAGCGGGTCCAGAGGAGGCCACGAGGATGCTCAGAGGGCTGCAGCAGCTCTCCTATGAGGACAGGCTACAAGAGTTGGGGTTCTTCAGCCTGGAGAAGAGAAGGCTTATAGTAGCCTTCTAGTACCTGAAGGGGATCTACAGGAAGGCTGGGGAGAGACTATTGACAAGGTCTTGTAATAACAGGACTCAGGGGAATAGGTTTACACTGGAAGAGGGAAGATTTAGACTGGATGTTAGGAAGAAGTTCTTTCCAGTGAGGGTGGTGAGGCACTGGAACAGGTTACCCAGGGAGGTTGTGGCTGCTCCCTTCCTAGTGGTGTTCAAGGCCAGGTTGGATGAGGCCTTGAGTGACTTGTACTAGCAGGAGGTGTCCCTGCCTATGGCAGGGGGTCGGAACTAGATGATCTTTGAGGTCCCTTCCAACCCTACCATTCTGTGATCTTCCATTATTAAAACTGTAAACAAAAAACAGTTCACACAACTAGTCCCTAAAGCACTCAGAACCATGGGAACAACGTGTTTTGGTATTCCCGAACCCCTTTACCGCTTGTGGTCCAGAACCTGAAAGTAAACAATTTAATAACACTCTGAATTAAAACTTTGAATACAGTTATTTTCAGTCTTACCAAAGAACATTGGTATGTCAAGTTTATCTTCTCTATCTACTTTTCTTTTTATCATTACTATGTAGACTGCATACAACATTGCTCCTACAAGAGACCAAAGGGAACCTGCAAAAATGGAACAAAACATCTCATTTAAGACATGTGAAATGTCATGAACATTAAGATCAATTATCCTAATCATAGACCCATTACCAAACTGTTATATTGTTTTATTACAGGATCCATTATTATATGAAAAACATGGGAAAATATAGAAAGATTTAAAATGTGTTTTCCCAATTTAAAAAAATATCATGTATCCAGTTTCAGAACTTGAAACTGTAAAGTCAGATTGTGAAATGTGACATGAATAGAAATATACAGCTTGCTATATGACCTGCTGAGTATTGCCAAAAGATGGTACTCATCACTGTATAGTCTAGGATGGAAAAAAAAAAAAAAAGTAAATACCTATTGTATCTTTTCCAGCAGATTTCTCAGATCCAGAAAGGTTAACAAGTACCACACCACCAATGCTAGCAAAAGAGAAGAAATGCAAAATGCTATTTAAAAGCAACAATGTTTTTACAATGACAGAAAAAAAGAAAGGGAAAAATATTAAAATGCAGTTCTAGCTTTAGGTAATTGTCATCTCTCAAAATCCATTTTTGGAGAAGCCAAAAGGAGTTCTCTATCATCAAGGCCTGATCCTAAGTTAAAAAACAAAGAACCTCCTCCTCTTAACTTCCCTCAATAATGTACAAGACATTTAATGAAACAGGATAACAACACTGAATGCCATACCTCTTCCTTCCCCCCAAAATTTAACACAAAAAAGGAACCATAATTAAACAACAAGAAAGTAAGTTCACATTATTTCCAACAATAACATTATTAATCTAACTGCCTACAGAAGCATTGAAGTTCAAGATATGAAGACTTAATTTGCTCAATTTACCTGTGTTTTTAAAAAAATAAGTGTGTGATATATTGTCACAGGTATACTACATAGAGTTGTTATCTCACTTTATCAGGCAGTTTTGGAGCATTATCTTACCTCAAAATAACAGCTAGTAATTTGGACAGGGTAAATCTATCTCCACTGTTACTAGGAAAGACTGCAGCTAAGATTAAAGTAAAAAGCCCTGTAAGAGAAATTAAGAAGAGTTTATACAGTCAGGTTTTGCTACTGGTTTGGTCAGGAAACTGCACAGACATTTTCTGCTTCATATTTCACTTGTTTGTTTTAACTACTTGATCTTAGGAACCCCATCTTTAACCAGAAAAATTAACACCTTATGATGTGAATCCCCAGGTGGGCAAGTACATGCCCAAGTTAGAGAAAAGCCAGACATACTAAGTAAAATAAACTGCAATAAGCCTGAAACAATATAATTGTTATTTTAAAACTGACTTTACAGAACAAGAGAAGTTACTCCTCAAAACATGGACTTTCACATAATTTAAATACTTTAAAGCTCACATTAGAGCCTTGCATAAAACCTGTAAAGCAAGTGATACATAAAAATATTTAGGTGGTTTAAGTTCTTCACCTCTAAACAAAAAACTAATAATGAACAAGCAGACTTTACTTTGAATTGTATGTATTTTGAGAGGAGAAGTTACACCATCTTTCTTTTAAATCACCCTCCTTAATACACAGACATAACCACAGAAGAGGAGACACAAGCTTGAAAAGCAAAATGCAGGGTAATGATGAATATAGCCTGAACTCCTACAAGTACATAATGGAATTTCTAAATGCATTTTCAATGGCTTTAAGCCTTACTGTTCACCCAAAACCAAAAAGTAAATCATTACATGAGTTCACCATAACCAAAATATTTTCATGTTATAAACAGCCTTGTAATGCACATTTGGTGGCATAAATAAAACTTACCAGAGGTTGAAGACAAGATATTAACTATGGCAACTTGAGTATCTGACAGAGCTTCTTGGTAAGAGAAATTTGCCAAGAACCACTAGTGGGGGAAAAAAATAATTTTGTGATTAAACAGTGACAATATAGTTTAAGTTTCTTGGTGCAATAAAATTCTATTTAAAGAACAAAACCCAACCACCTATTTATCCAAAAATAAAATCAGAACAAGGCTTTTACTTCAAACGGGTTTCTAACTTCTACTAAAATGGCAGGTACATCAAAAGAGAGAGGCAAAATTAGAACTGGTCCAAGCCAAGCACATTCAACTATGTGTTCAATAATGAAATAACATTCTTTGGAACTTAAAACTAATTAAATAATTTAAGTTGCATTATAATAGCTATTCTATAATAACTAAAGGTACTTTTAACTTGTTTTGCAACTGCTTCAAGATGACAACTGCACAAGGGATGCAATGAAATTTCAGAGATACATGGGATATTAGTCAGCCTAATGAGGTTTTTTTTAGAGTACTTAAAAGTGGCATACACCTCCCCCCAGAAAAATAATATTACATTTATTCAACATCTCCAAAATACCCTGGAAGGATTCCCGTCTGTCAGTTCCTCCATAAAGGAGGTAAGTGGTATTTCTCAACAATAAAGATATATCCTCAGAGAAGTTACCACTCTCTAAAGTCTAAAAGAATGGAGCACATACCACAAAGCAAAAGAAAAAGCTGATTTTTGCTACTTGAGTTGCAGTGAGTTTTCCTACAGTTTTTAATATTGATTCCTGCTCCTTAACTGTTGGATATGACATGCGAGACAACTTTGCTTCCAATGCGTGGCTTGATGGGAGCTGTCGAATCTCCATTATGTTACTGAACCTTACTCGAGGTTTTTTGGGAGCTTAAAAAGGAATGAGAAGAAAAGAAAAAGGGAAAAAAAAAGAAAGAAGCTGCACATTATTATTAAGCTTTTCAAGTTGACACAATATGCAAATAAGACCATGATGTTTTAAGACAGTACCAGTTACAATACTTCACAAATAACAGGGTTTTATCCAAACAGAAGATATCCCAGTTTATTTATTAATCTAGCATTTGGCCATTTGATAGGCCACTAATGAGACAGAAGTAAAATTACTGTTTTCAATCAGTACAGTTTTCCACTCACAAAAACCTTACTGAAAAGCTTCATCCTTCCCTCCTGTCAAAAAATTCTAATGTTTTTTTAGGTAGGAATTCTGTTAAATATTACATGTGTGATTTGCTTTAATTGTTTAATAGTCAAAGAGCAAAAACCAGACAAAGTTTAATAGTCAAAACGGTCAAAAGCTCTTTCCCTAACGGTAGTGTTTTGTTCCAAGGATAAGACAGCCTGAGAGACCTCAAAGCTTAGCAGAGATCATAAGATGACTTGCCCACTTTAGATCTACCCTCTAACTAATCTTGGAATCAGATTTTATTTATAAGGGCATCATAAGTATCATTAGTGTCCTGTGTGAGGAAACCATTACACACTACATATAAATATTAGCCTAATTCAGCACAAAACAACACCTAGTTTTCTCAAAAAAAAACAAAGGGAAAAGCTGCAGTTCAAAGAACCTTGAAGTGACTAATGCATGTTATCACAGGACAGCAGAGCCTACCACTAAAGTGGATCTTAACACATGTCACCTAAGAGACTTGCTTTTCTAAGCAGGGACTCTCTTGCTGAGGATCAGATAATTGGATTCTCTTGACAGCCAACTTTTTCATAATTGTCTGGGGCAGTTAAGGCCTGTTTCAGCTACTATCACAAGATAGTGAGGCTTAAATAAAATCAGAATGCATGTAGACTGTTAAAATTCTTACTTTGACTGCTTTGCTCCTGCTCTAAAAAGGACAATAGCTTGTTTTTCCAGAGGCTGACTCACTGCTGCTGGTCATACAAGCCCAGAAGGAAAGAATCACAAGTATTGAACCCAGCTGGTCCCTTGAGATAAACATAGGCTGGATCTGTAGTGACCAAGAAAGGTAAACTGAACGACAGGCCTATGTTCTCTCTACCTGAAAGTAAATATGAGACTGCAATTCATGCAATAAGAGATTTAATGAAGAAAAAAAAAAAAAAAAAGATTGGAAAAAAAAAAAGAGGCAAGTCCTGTAACATGACAACAGATATACCAAAGAGAAAGGTAATTCCTTCACCAAAGAACTAGCATCCCAGCATTCCAAAAGTCTTTACTCACTTTTCTCTGCATCACTATTATTACTGCCATTTTTTTCAGTTGGCAAATCATGAAACTTTACAGGAACATATAAAGGTTCACTCTGAAATGAATCAGTATAAGTAAAAAATACAGTTAAGCAGGATATTTAAATTGTAAGCAATAGAATTAATTTAGTGAATTAGAAAATTAAATGAAGAAAAGCTTGATGAATATTAAGAGAATAGCATTTAACAAAGAGGTTTTGCACACACTGCAAATACTCATACATAATCTGTATTTTAGGTTGAACACATTATTAAAACTCAGAAGTAACTTCACTTTTGTGTGTTTCCTCAAACACACAAAAACCAAACTAAAACCTACTATTTAAAAGAAATCATGATAATGAAAAACATTTCATTAGATCTATAGTTTCTGTCCAAATGATATACTAGAACATTAAAAAATGCAGATTATATATACAGACTAGAGCCCATATTAATTTTTTTCTCCCATGACCCAAAATGCTCATAAGAAGTCAAAAAACTTTGGGAAAGAAACTCCAATATCTAGGACACTTAGCACAAGTTTTAACTGCTTAAAATACTTTCAAACAAGACAAGTTTTAAGCTGTTTGCTTAAATTAAATGAATAAACTGTAACAGTGAAGTAATGAAAAAGATCTGGTAGCTGCATTTTCATTAGACTCCTTGTTTATGACTGGAATTTTTGTGGATGTTTAAATTAATGCAAAATTATTCATGGGTAACAATAAATCCTGCTTCCAGAGTCAGATGATCTTAATGAATTGAGTAGGTGAAGAAAATTTTATTCCTAAACATAGTTAAAGTTAGAAAAAGCCCACAAAGAATGGAATGAAGAATATTTCTGGAAAATCTCTTTGCCACTCCCTGTTCGGTATAAAAAAACCCATATGATAGTTTGTCAACACTCAATTGCCTCCCCTTACTCTATTATAGAGATGGTGAGAACTTTAGATGTTCTATGTTTTATTTATATTTATGCATGTGGCCTCTGATTTACATATGCAGATTAAACAGCAATCTGTGATCAAAAGGAGCATAACAAACCATCATTTATGGATGATGAAAATCACCACAAAAACACCATCTGGCAACAGAGTTTATCAGCAGAACACCAGTACTGACATTTGATTCAGTAAACAGTAGTCACCCCATCCACTGGAAGGAAGAATGCAGTCCACTTTCTCTCTCAAAATGCAATGCAGGATCACAGTGTACAAGACACTCGACTAACTGAATGATTCCAATGTGGATTTTGGTCTTGACGACTCTTTGGCTTTACCTCTAACTAGCTCTTCATATTTTGCTTTGGCAGATACTGAGCTAAATATGTAAAGGTTTCCTTTGTATGACATCAACATTTTTTTGACAAACTGCAGCAGAAACATTCAAGTAAGTATTTTACTGAGCTGAGAATGTGTATTTCTCATGATAAGCAACATTCATTAGTTGCAACACATTATTACTAACGCATAGGTTACCAATCCCCTTTGCCAAAAACTATTACTATTTTAAAAATGGTAAGTCAAGACAATGGTGTCATGCTGCTGTAATGAATTCACCTTCACAAACTAAAGGCACTTACCAGAGAACTGTTTACAGTGTTATCTGTTGTACAAGCAGCAAAATAACCTTCAGCATCTGCAAACTAATTACAGAATCTTAAATGTAGTAATCTATCCAGGCAGAGTTATTAATAACTGAAATTTGTTGAGAAAAATTTTTTTTTATACCTTTCCCCACAATTTTATCACAATTTCCTCTTTCCCTCTAGCCCTCCTCCCCAAGAAACAAGAGGGTTTACGAGTCCAGTAAATATTTTCAGTAATTTCTTGTACCTCTTTGAGAACCCCACTGAATTCAACTACCCAGGTAGCAGTGCAGGATCAGGCTGCCAGAATGTCAAAAAATGCGAAGTTCAGTCTTAGTAAAACACACTTCACTGAATTACTGCGCATGTATTAACAACAAGCTTCTTGTTTCTTCATTTCATGGAGGTAAAGTTCCTTTGCATAAAAACTTGGAACTCTGCCTCAGTTTTAACAGGACTTAAATTAAGATGAGGTTAAGTATCATTTTTCTTCTTTTCTGCATCTTAGTAATCACTACCACCCCTGTTGCCTGGCCTGCAGCCTGCTGTTCTACCATACTGGTAAGAAATCCATTAAGCAAAGCCCCTAATGTGGAAAACTACCTAAGCAATCATTATTGGAATACAACTCTATAAATATATAATTTTTATTCTAGATTAATAAAAACAAGACATTTTAAAGGCACTTGTAGTAACAGCACATTAGAAGATTTAACTAAACTCCTTAAGGAACGAATCAAAAATAAAGAAATCTAATTGGACATGACAGTCCTGTCTCTGCAGTGTTTCTTTGAAATATGCAAACATCAAAAAGTAATGAATATTGCCTGTACATTATCCTTTTTATGGGATTAGAAAGAAAAACTAATGGGATCCAGTAGTGGTGCACTGAGTGTCATACACAAAATGCCACAGATCGAGCACTCCTTACTGTCTGGTTCATATGAGTTCCCATTACCTCTTCCTCAAACACAGCCCTATACGAGGTTCAGTTGATCAACCACTGCAATTCACACTAGACAATAGCCACTTATTCCACACATCTGCTCAGATTAATAAATTTGGTCAAACTGTTGTGTACATCTAAACATCCTTCAGCACTCTCATCATTGTTATTTGTCATTACTGCCAGCAAGAAACCTGTAAATACTTCTCATTTCCTAATTATCGCATGAAGATCCTGAAGAGCATCAAGTCTAGGGTATGCCATACTATATACAGACACTCAATACTAAAGGTTGATCTTTGAGGCCTTGAGTGAGCTGTGCTAGTGGGAGGTGTCCCTGCCTATGGCAGGGGGTTGGAACTAGATGATCCTTGCGGTCCCTTCCAACCTTACCATTCTATGATTCTATGATCTAGCAAAAATTACTTCAATATATCAGACAACTCTGAGTTTTTTTAAAAAACAAAGATTTAATTGAGGGTGGGGGGGTGTGTTGTGTTGTTCTTTAAGGGTTTATATCATTTTTTGTTGTTTCTTTTTTTAAATAAAAATAATTGAGTCATGCAACACTTCAATTTAAATATGTAAAACAAACAGCTGTCAGGATCACTGAAATCTAACATGTCCAGAAGAACTGAAGTCAGTTCCTTTAGCACAAGCTACTTTCTATAAAGATTAACAGTGTATTCTTGGATCACATTTTCTACTGCTTTAATGTGTGATTAGTATCAGGTCAAATGCTTTACTGCTTCCTGAGTCCTGCTGCTCAGCGTTCTGAAACACTGGCACAGAACAAGTGCTCTTCCCAGCACCTCTTATTAATTTCCTTGAGAAAAATGTCTGTAACATGACAATAACTTTAGACTAGAACAAACCACGTCTAGCTATGGAACAAGCAACAGAAAAGTCACTCAAATGCTTTAACAATTATAAAAACTTAATTCTGCCACCTTTCTTAACTTTGAAAACCTTGAAATCTCTTAGTAAGCAGTTCATACTTCTGCCAGAAAGTCAGTAATAAAAATCAATGACAAAGTTCAAATTCAGATTCTATTGTTACAGATGTGGGGGATGCAAAAGGGAACCAACAGTGGCAAGGCTCATAAGCGCTTTTTCAAAAAAAAATATTCTCTGCAACTGTCCATGATAAAACACCAGCTTAGATGGGTCAATGGTCTGGTCCAGTACAGCATTTCTTATGACTCCTCTCAAAGACAACTACTGTGACATCTTGCCATACTATGATTCTGTTTAGAATTGCATTTCTGAAAGCACTATTTCACAAATACGTTAAGTCTCTTTTCCTCCTGTCCCCATTTTATTTTTTTTTCTTGTACAAACTTCAGCTACTATCAAAACATTTACAGAGTTAAAATACTTACAAAAGCTGTATGCCTTCCACGAAATCCACGAGTACACTGTTGCCTCCATGGTTTCCAAACAATAAATCCCAAGAGGTATAGAACAAACATAGATGTTTTTGCAAACGTACTGAAAAAAGGTTTGTTGTACTTTGTAAAAACATACTGTGGAAAAAAAATAGTTGCAGTATCTGAAATTACCAATTAGGTGAGAATTCACAAAATGAATGAACAGTTTTAAGTATATATTCCAGCACAGTCTGGTTCACAAAATGACAGGGTTATGGTTACTGGCATGTATGACCAAAAGACACAAGTAGCCCTACCTATTCTGGGTGTCCCCTGTCAAGCTATCTTCATTCCAACAAGGAGGCACTGAGCCACTTTTTTAAGATACGCCAGTGGAGAAAAGCTATTTATTGCTTACATCTGAGCATGCAACATAACTGATGTGCCACTGAACTCAAACAGGACTGAAAATACATTTAAATGCAAATACTTTCTAAGTTAAAGACCACTTTCATAAGCAATAGCATAGTAATCACTAATCAGAGAAGATTACTTTAAGTAACATGTCAGTATCAATAATGACTCTACCAGCTCATTGGAAAAAATGTTTTATTAATAAAAAGTACGTTAAACACAAAAAATGTTAGTAGTTTTCAAACCAATACATAATGTAACAACTCAACGACAGTGCAAAAACCTGAGTTTGAACTCAATTTCCACTACTAAAGCTCTGGTTTAGGACTTAACATAAAATAAAGACTAGACCAATTTCAAGATGGTGAATATACCAACTAGATTATGATAAACTTGTCTGCAGTTTCAGGGTTTGAACTCCATGACCCAAGCCCTTTGCTCCTAGACTTCTATATGTTCTGAACTATAATCTGCCATACTGAGCTCGCAACGTTACAGCTCATTTACTACTACTACTCAGGAAACATATGGACATTATTTTAATCACTATAGAAATCAAAAAAATGAACTCCCCAAGTAGAGCACATAGTTATGAGCTTATGTTGTTTAATTTTTAAGTCATCACTAACACCTGTTTTGAAAGCAAGCATTGTGGAGTTGAGTTTACTTGTAACTTTTAGTGGATACAAACAAACCCAAAACATGCAATTTTCCCTTACTGGAAAGATGGTTAAAGGTTATACTAGAACAGTCACTAAGTCATTGACCATGTTTCTGGTGCATATTTCTCTTAAATAGGCCTTTATTTTCCTCTTAAGATGCATAGAGCCATACTTACAGAAGTGAGTTCTGAAGAGGCAACCCATATGACATCAACGAGGAGAAGAATGACAATTCCTAGAGCCATTCGCCTACGCTGAGCGGTTGAACTGCTCTGGGAGCTCATTCGATTCATGATAAAAACCCACACCATTTGTAACCTGTGCCAAGACTGATAAAGGAAGAAAACCCAAATGATTACAAACTGTGACAAAAGGAAAACAAGAAAATAAACCCAAACAGTGTGTGGGCTTCATGTATTTGAAATGGAGCCAGTCTGACAGCAAACACATGCTTATGTTTGTTTAAAAGCACATCTCTGGTAAATCTGGCATTAGATTTTCAGAGACATTAGGGACAAATGGAAAACTTTTATTTACTTCAGTGATAGAACAGATGATAAAATTTTGAAAGATAGGTAACAGAAGCAATGCCTTTTTGAAATTTCTCTGCTACAACACCATTCTGTTTTGGTACACTCGGACACGCTAAACTGACAGCGGCAATCACTTTGATGCATTATGTCAAAGAGAATTTTAACAAAGGTAGTCAGGAATATGGCTAAAGTTAAGCAATCAACAAACATTTCCAAAGACGCACCAACATGTTTATTATAAATTATGATCCTTCAAAGCATAAAATGATTCAAGAAGAAAAAAACTAGAGAATATTTAATTGTAAACTTACAAAATTCAATTACACATGCACTTGAACACGAAAAAATTACATATCTATTTGGTAATTTAAGGAACATAGACATGCATCAATTCTAGCAAAACCCTATCAAACTAAGAGTAAGCATACAATACATCCAGTACAAAGTTTTGTCTGTTAAAGAAAACCAACCCAAAACACTGATAGATTTTGACTGTTCTTGGTGTCCTGCACACAGGAATAATCAATGAAGACAACTTCATATTCTGAGAAATCAAGACTACAGCAGTAAACCAGGCTTTAAGCTTATCATCCAGTACAAAAGTCATGCATCCTTGCCAGAAATTACAACACAAACAAGTTCGTATTTTGACACACCCAAATCTATTTTCCTTTTTCTATAAACACCTCGCAGCTCCTAGAAGTCTTTGTTCAAGGCTGTAATGAAAGGTGTCAATTTAAGCAATTCTATTAAATTACCTGAAAAGCACAGCTGGGTTCAAATGCTTATAGCCAACTGTTTCCACTGAAGAAGTAAGAATATACTGCTCAACAGAAAATTTTGAAGATACGGCTCAAGCTGTAAATATTCCCATTACGAAGAAGTCTATTTGCAGTTAAAACATTAACATTTATGATGAGCACTACAGCAGTGTGTAAATAGCTCATGACCAAGTTTCCTTTTCCTTCAGTAGGCAGAGTACTTCTGTTTTATTCCATGCACACAGTAAGCACAAGAGAACAGAAGTGATATTGTTTGGGTGGGTCGAAACAGCGGTACATTGTGACTTTAGAGGACTCGACTTTGCAGAACTTGCACTAAATGTAAGTATTAAGGTTACTGAAAATACTGATGTTAAGAGACTACTACTTTCAAAAAAAGTAAGAAGGGAGGCAACTGAAGGAATTTTGAAATAGTAAGAAGGGCAGGATAAACAAGTTTTTCAAAATGTTGCTTTTTTAACTAAAAAAAAAAAAATTATAATACCCACTGTACCTACTCTAAGCAAGTGCTAATCACAAGCACATCAGACCTACTAATGTGTCCTTGTACCTACTAATGTTGCTGAAAGGGGATACAGATTTCTGATACAGCTTTTAATACAAGTGATAGTGACTGATATCTTATTCATGGCTCCACTTGTACTGGAATATTTAACATAGTCTCTAATGAGCCCAAGGTGTGTATATGGTAGTTCATCATAACACATTAACTTAATATATTCACTCTTAAAATATATACTTAAGAGTTATTTGCTACAGATTACGTAACATACTTTCTATTTATCATTACAAACTGAAACACTCACTATATTTCAGACAATTCCTCAAGGGACTGAAATCTAATTCACCTTTATGGAGCAGTTCCTGACTCTCTCAGTAAACAGAGGCGATCTGCTTTGCTGATCCAGTTTGGCGAATTAAAATTTTTTTTCCACATGTCAACATGCAAACACTTACTGTCTTCTCAAATTATTTATGAGACAGTTGCACAATGCCTCAGTGTGGAAGCTACAATTTTTGCCAACTAGTCTGTTCCCTAGATTAATGATTTAAACGTCTACATATGCACAAGTGAATTTGAGATCACTAGCCTGTTTCCTGCCTTTGACTGATGCCTCTCCTTTGCAGTAGTCTCTGCCATATTCAAATCTTGACACTTTTTCCTCCATTTCTCAAATGACTTCTTTCCAAAGAAAAATCAAAAGGTAAAGTTCCCAAAGTATAATTATACCACTCGATCTGTGCTGATACATTCCATGTGTGGGCATCAGTTCTGGATAATTATTCTGCTTTTCTGATAAAATAGTGGAACTGACAAAAGAAAGCAGGAGCCTGTAAGCAGGGAACAGCAAAGTTATGAAAGGCTCAGCAAGGAATTGCAGTTTGCATTTGACACAGAAAAAAAGAGGATGTATTTATTCTCAAAGAAAGAATAAATAGGGCTATTATCTTAAACTTGAGTAAGTTAGAAGAAAGGTTTTCACGCATGAAAGCTTAGAAAGGTGGGCTTTGGTGGTTTTTTTCATTTTTCTGAATTGGTCTAATAGAGACTACGTATTATACTCTACAATTTTGCCTTCATTTTATTAAAACTAATATCCTACAAGCCATTATATTAAGTTATATTATATATAGACTAGAAATTGTTCATGTGTTTGCATAACATGGTAAAAATGGAAGCTGGGCATAAGAATTCCAAATGAGCTAGAAGGAAGATATCTTACTCCTTCTGAGGCTACTACAGCATGATGCATGAACAGCAACAAGGTATACCAGAAATGGAAACCAATCCAGCCTTCCACCAGTTACGTGATGCAGGTAGAAGGGGTAGAAGTAGTTGGAGTCAGGAAGGAACCACAGTAGCCTGGAAAAGCTTATCAGAGGGCTGGAACACCTCACCTATGAAGATAGGCCATGAGAGTTGGGTTTGTCCAGGCTGCAGGAAGTTTCAGGAAGACAATGCTGCAGCCTTCCAGTACCTAAATGGGGCCCACAGGAAAGCTAGAGAGATACTTTCTACAAGGACATGTAGCAATAGGACAAAGGGTAATGTCTTTAAACTGATATAGAGTGTAGATTTAGATAAGATATAAAGAAGTTCTCCACTGTGAGAGTAGCAAGACATTCAAAGAGGTTGCCCAGAGAAGCTGTGGATGTTCAATTGCTGGAAGAGTTCAAGGTCAGGTCAGATGAGGCTTTGAATAATCTAGTCTACTGGAAGATGTCTCTGCCCAGGAAACCCTCCTGCCCCAGAGGGACTGACACTAAATGTTTAAGGTCCCTTCCAACTCACCTTGTTCTGTGATTCTATGATTTTATAATCGATTTGACATTTCTACATCTGATGCTCACATCCCTAGCTCTTCTGTCCTCACCACAAACTACTTCAAAGCACATAGCACACATATACTGTGCATAGAGATCATGCCCAGATACTGTGCACACTTTGTAGTTGCTTAATATTGTACTCAACTTGTCTATATTAAGCTTGTACAAATCCCTTGCTTTAAGATCCCTCAGCAGGAAGGAAGGAAGGGATGACAAAATACCCAGTACTTCTCAGATCAGAGGTTACATATCAAGTTAAGAGCATAAGTACACATTGCACCATTACTTTTCTACCTGAGTAAATTTTTAATTTCTAACTTAAGAGCCTATATTTATGTCTTGAAGTTGAAGGCTTTTATATGTTACAGTAATAGCAGCTATTGCTTTGTTATCGGATTACAAACATTTCTGTGTGCCTAATACAGTCCTTTACTTGCCTATTATACTTTAAAAAAAAAAAAACCAAAACAAAAAAAACCCAACTTAACAAGAAAGTGACTACAACATCTCTATCACACAGCACAATTCCAGTACCTGACTAAAAAAATTATAAAGCACCAATCTCATAATGCCTACAACATCCAGACGAAGAACAGAACTCTTGAAACTCACATTAAGTTTTAGGACAGAATTCAAACCTATAGAATGTCACACAATCCAGACAGGAACTACTACTCTGAGAAGTTTTAGACAGATACATTATCCCACTTCTTGACAAAGTAGTAGTACTCATGAACTTGTCTTGAAATACAGTTCCACCTGTTTCTATTTGGTTTCTGTACATTGACAGCAATGTGCTCTGACAAAAATGAACACAGAAAGAACGAGATTTACTTTTCTCATACATACCTTTCACAATAACAGCAAATGAACAAAAAATGCTAGTAAACTTCACACATCACGTCAAAGTGAAGACAGTCTCCTAAAAAAATGAAAAAAGTTGGAAAAATTATGTGCCTTGTACATTATGCAGTTATCTTTGTAAAACATTTTAAGTTCCAAAGGTGTCTGCTATAGTTCCAGTTCTAAATGCTAGGGACATACAGATATAGAACCTTGAGAATCAGTCCATATCAAACATGCTAGCAGGATGGCACTGAATTACAAGAACACAGAATCATTTACTAGTTTTGATATTTCAAAGAACATGATCCCTTTCTTATTTAATTAAATGCAAGAGGTTTGTACGAAAGAAGAGCCTGACAATGTTAAGTTCTATTTGTTTAAAGTATGCAGAGAAAGAACTTAATTCTTAAGCCTACATTGCTAAGTAAAGAATTAAAACATTATAATAATGAAGGTAGTGGAAGAGCATGTACACTCTTTGGTCTTAAAATAATCTAGAAGGAAATAAGACTTCCACATTATCTCTTGTGGAAGCCCAGTGTATTTTTAAATTTGTTACAGCATTATTACTGTATAAAAAGAAAACAAAACAAAACAAAACACCCAACACCAAACCCTTCTTTGTTTTTCTTCTTTATTTTAAACTCAGATCCTACAAAGGCATTCAATAAAACCCACTTTGCTACATTAGGAAAGAAACATACTTAAGGGGGGCTCCAGAAAAAAATTATGTAGTAGACCAACTGGAAGCCCATCTAATCTGCAACTATTTGTAAATTCAGATGTTAGCACACATACAGTGCTCCAAAAGAAGGCACAACAAAAGTGAAACTGAAAATCAAAAATAAAGCTATAAGTTCTATTGTCTGAAAGAGATGTGATTTTTTTGTCTTATGTGAAACCTTACTAAGCTGTTTTAGTGGCATCCTGTACCGATGGGAGTCATACCCTATGAGTCACAAATCAGTGCACAGAGGTAACAGTAAGTGCAACCCTAAGCATTTACCCTACAGTTTGCCTCTGATAACCTGTCAAGTAGGGCCGAAACTTTAGAAACTGTGAATAGAAGGTTAAAAGTTAAACTGATTCTTTTTACCTACTGCAAATTACGTTAAGATGTAGATGATAAGGATGGACCAAGCAAGCCTACCATTCAGTCCTCACTGAACTCATCAAGATTTGTATGTTGCTTAATGTTCAACAAGCTGAAGCCCTTTACCACATAGTTTATCAAATGACTGTAGCTGGTTAAGAAAAAAAGAAGACATAGTTTTAAGACACAGCATATGGCTATCTCCTATACAAAGCCCATGCACACTGTAGATCCTGAACACCTATTTATTTCAGTGTCCTTACATGCAAACTGTTACTGTTGGTCATATTTTTCTTGTGATACTAACCTAACCAGAGATTAAGATCAGTATCACTGACAGCCAATACTTAAACCAAAACTTTCACCCATACAAAGCCTGAACAGTTTGTGCATGTCTAATTTATGCATCTAAAAGAACTGAAAATAACAATAATGAGGTAAAAAATATGTTTAAAATTTCTTTTTCTCCATGCACACTACATCAAATATCACTAAGATAAAGATTCAACTGATTACTGTCAGCTCCCATTTAAACCATATATGTTACACTCAAGTAACCTGGTGCAGAACTCACACTTCAGTCATTACACAAGACATATGTCCTACCCTCTACAAGCATGGTAGATCTGCTGTGGGCTGCGGTCCAGACTGGAGCTGATCTGACAGAACCCTGTTCAATGCTTATTCCCAACAATGAACCCATTACAGGAAAGCTTGGCATATTAATATAACACCTGACAGCTAAAACAAGAACTGTACACTTCTCTCTAAGAACATGGTTTTACCCTTACAATCAATCTAAGTGCACAGGCACCAGAAGGCATTTAGGAGAAAGAGAAATGATGGTTTAAAAGTAAATACAACAGTGTATTCTAACAAATACAGTAAAAACTTCAGCCTTTTGTTTTCATTATCAGGAAATAAATATACTTTCTACATCATGTAACATTATACCAGAAGAAATCTGAATATTCATTTAAAAGGAATTTATTAGTATCATTAAATTTTTCAGCAAATAGAATGGAGATTTTCTAAGCATTTTTTTCCCATTTACTTACCATTTTAACAGTGTTACAGTTGGTGCTGTCACCTTGTGGAACCATTTTTCAGCCAGTTACATGAAGATCTACTGGGAAGAAAAAAAAAAAAGAAACAGAAAAATACACATCTTTCTCGGTCATGATACTGTATTTTGTTTTTAAAATGTTAGTTTCCTAGATCACTTAAGCAGAGTCACCACTTCATGATACACAAGAGGTAAAAAAAGGGTCTCACTATGAAGCCTACAATATATGTTCATGTGTAGCTGGTTACACCAAACCCAACAGGCTCAATGGTCTGTCCTACTCTACCATTCTAAGGACAGGATGTACCTTTACCATTGATAGTCACACATGAAGATATACAACTGTTTCTACAGAGATAAATGTGCAGATTATCACCTTTTTTCATATTAAATGTTACACTCTAAAAAGCAAAATTCATACAAAGCTCACAAAGTACAAAGCAGCTTTTACTGTGCTGACAATTAGAGAACACTGCATGTAAAAACTGCTAAATCACTGCAAACCAGGAGTATTGCTTCCAGTTGTTCTATGAAGAAAACACACACACCCAAAAACAAAAGTACATAATAACAGGAATAACAAGAAAGCCAGAACTGCAGCCCAGTCACAAACCACGGTGCAAGCAAGGCAACTTGAAATTCTTCCTTGTATTTACTCAAGATTATTTCACACGCAATTTGAAAGACAACATTCCAAGATAAGGCCTGCACACAGAAAAAAAATGGTTTTAGTTTTTCCAGTTATACCAGTTGTTCCAATAATACAAGTTCTGAGATACACCACCACCTTTCTCCATCACCATCATCAGGTGACTCTCATTTCATACTGCTTTCAAGATAAGATAGACACTGCTTTGACTCTAACCAGTAACAATCTGGAACTGACACATTTTACACCTATCCTCCTAAATCTGGAAACACATATTAAAGCAATGTTAGTTTGCTCTGACTCCACTCAATTTTCATGGGGTATCACATGATGAGAACAAAAGCAAGAATTCTCAGAAGAGATAGAAAAGTGAGTGTTATGCAACATGGCAACTACATTCACTACAGCCGTCTAATCTCTACACAAAGTGTCGTGCACAATATAGTGAAGCAAATGACCCAAGAGAAACTGAAAGTTATTCATGTCAGTACTGAAGTACTGCAAGTAGAGATCATCTTTCTTAGTTAAATTAAAGAAAAAAAATGCAGAGAAAATAATATAACTCAGCTTAATGTAAAGAGATGTTTTAGGAATCTTGCAGCACACAATGTAACAGTCACAGTAGCTAACTGTCATTGCACAGTTGCATCCTGGGATTAAGGACTAAGAGGAATACTTGAAACATTTTCCTATCCAGCACTTACCCAAACACTCATGAAACAAAGCTTCAAACTAAATTTCTTATATAAAAATAGTAATGAAGAATATTTGTCTATTGCATACTCTGAAGTCTTTACCACATACTTTTTGGATTCATTCATACAACATCCCAGTTATGATTACAGCCCTGTTGGACATGAACATCAATCATCCTATTGAATTAGAAATATACTAGTTTCAGTTTAGCAGTGAAAGTTGACAAGTGAAACTGACGTTGCTCGCTTTCCTATGCTCTCCCAATAACATTAAAAAACAACCCTCATGTCAAGCTGCTAAGACCTCTTAAAGTGCTACCACGTACAGAACACGCTCTTCGCCATATATTTAATATTAGCTAAGCACTACACGTGACACTCATTTCACATGCTACTCATCTAATCTTGTCTAACGTAAGATCTATCTTGTGACAAAGCGTGATATATTTAAACAGCCAGAGATCTCTGATAAGAACAAGCACAGCAGCTTCTAAATCTACCCGTCACTCCTGCATCTGGAAGCTGAGCCTTCCAGGCATGCTAGAAATCTGCAAAACCACCTCATTCACAAACGTCCTTTCACAGTGCATGGGGTCTTTTTCCTTCCTTCCTTCCTGCTGACAGATAGCTTGCGAAAAGTGTAGCAGGAACAAAGCAGCGTAGGAAATGAGTAAATCTCCTTAATACACTCAAGAGCGGAAAAAAAAAAAAAAAAAGTGGATGGCTCGGGAGAAAGAAATATGGTTCAAGCCCTGGAGATCGCAGGGGAGGAAGAGTTAAGTACGCGTCCTGTACTCGCTCATAAAACAAGCGCTGGAGAGCTCAGGGGAGAAGCGAGATGCAGCCCAAGCAAGGCAAAGCATTAACACCCTCGCAGCTCAGGCGAGGCAGGACAGAGCTCGTTACCTGCCAGCTTGCTCCCGGGAAACCGATATCCCTCCACACACACATCATCCTCCTCCTTCCCAAGTGAGGACAGGAGAGAAAACAGCTTTCTCCAGCACTACTGCCACAAACGTGCGTGGGATGGGGCCGAGGTTCGGCAGACCGAAGGGAAGGGGCAACACACGCTGCCTCCGACCCCCACTGGGCACCGAACGGCCGCGGGAGACACCCGGACGCACCACCACGGCACTCCTCGACACGGGCAAGCACGACACCTTCCCCCGCCTACGCGCGATGTGAGGGGGCAAAGTTCTTGTCCCGAAGAAAGGCGGAGTTGGTCTCGTCCCTTTCAGCCCTACGGGCCTGGGAGGGGGCGAGGCCTGTCACCCGCGACACCTCCGGTGGCAACTGACAGGCGCGGCGGGGCTGAAAGGGCAGAGGCTGCGGACCCCGCGGCTCGTCTCCCGCCGTGTATGGCAGCTGGGAGCCTGCCGCAGCCCCGTTCCCGCGACGTCGGCGGTACCTGAAGCCGCGAAAGGGCCCGGAGCTCCGTCCGGCGGCGACAGCACCGCCCGCTCCCCTCCCCTCCCTCCTTCCCGCCCGCCCTCTAAGATGGTGGCGTGTGCGAACGGCGCCAGCTGCGTCGCGCACCGAGAATCCATCCCCGAGGCCGCGAGCGAGCGCCGGCCCCGCCCGCATACCGGCCGCATCGAGCCGCTCGGCCAGCCACTCACCACCCCTGCCGGCCGCTCCCGGTCCGTCCCTCACCGGGCGGGTGCTACAGCTCCGCGGCCTGACTCCGGAGAGGGCTGGCGAGGGGCACCCCGCCCCTCTCCAATCCATTCTGTCTGTTCAGACACTGAGCCTAGAGGCTTCAGCGCTTATAGGCCTGCGATGCAGAAGCCAGCGCTGCAGTGTAGGTGGCCACGGCCGCCCGCCCCACAGGGATGGGCAACACCCAGGGCTGTGAGGCGGCGGAACGCGCTTTCGCTTCACGTCTCACTGGAAAGCGCGGAGCGTTCCGCCGTCGGCCTCGCCGGTGCTGGGCTTGCCTCCAGAAGACTGACAGCAGAGGAGCCCTACTAGCTCAGGCAGCGGCTGGCAGGCGGCGGCGAGGTCCTGCCTGGGGGAGGCTGGGCATTGGGGGCTTTCACCGGCGTAGTTACTATTGTCCGACCCCGTGTTATTTACTCGGTGTGCAAAAAACCAGTCGTCACACAGAGTCGAGGTACTTGTTTTATTGCGTTTCTGGGCAGAAAAGGGCACTAAGCGGTAATTGGCAAAGCTAGCGCACCTTGACGGAAATGAGCCAGGTCTTGCATACTAAATGACAACGAAGGACTAAACCAAAGGAGTGGTTAGTCATTGCCGCACCCAGCTTTACATAGGAACCTAGACACAACTGCCCATTCACTTACCACCAGATTGGTATCTTTGTTTGAGATTCGTTCGGCGCTACCAAGGCTGGTTGCCTCTACCCCACCGCCGCCTCGCCTCGGGCGAAACCTGGAATTTTTGTGTTAACCCTTTTCTCGCCACAGCACTACTGCTCCTTACAATGGCAAAAAGCCGCAAGTGGGCTGGGAAAAAATGTGGCAAAGCCGAAGGTTTGCTGGTTTCAACAGGAGCCTCAGCCATGCCCCTGAAATGGGGTAGTTCTGCTTTGGCTCTAGGGAGCGGTTCCAGCAGTGCACAGCAGCAGCACCCGCTGTGCCGTCTGGTCTGACCATCTGTAACGAGAGAGTGGGAGAGAGTGGGTAGCATAGCTCTTATGGAGAACTTCCTTCGGACAGAGAAGCCATCTCCTAGCTTTTACAGTCTTTTTCAAAGCAGTGACATAAGCCAGTCAAAAAACAAACCTAAAATATGGAGGAACAGAGAACACTGAGGAAGAGAGCTGAAGAACTAGAGCTGAAAAACTGAAAAGCTGAAGATGGAGAAGTGGAATGGAGCTTGAAACTAGTCTGTCAAAAAAAAGGGAAGAAAGAAAAACCCAAGTGAACAAAACCCGTGCGAAACGTCCTAAAATGCAGTGAGACTCTTTGTTTCATATTACTGTAACCTTTACACTGTAACACAAAATCCCACAAGATGGAGAAGTGGCGACTAATTGAATTGAATTCTCAACATAGAGGTCTGCTTTACTGTCAACACACTTTTAACAGCAGTTATTCAGTATTCACCTGCTAACAAATGCACTTTTCTGGAAAATGTCAACTTATCAGATATTTTAGGACTTTTAAAGTAAAAAATGCTAGGAAATAATAGTGATGTATACAGATGAGTGGAAAGGTGAATCATAGAATCACGTAAGTTGGAAAAGACCTTAGAGCTCATCGAGTCCAACCATTAATATAGCACTACAGAATCCACCACTAAACCATATCACTCAGCACCACATATCCCTCCAAGGATGGTGACTCTACCATTTCCTTGGACAACGCTTGTTCAGGGCTTGACAACACTTTTGGTGAAGAAAATTTCCCTAATATCCAATCTAAACCTTCCCCGGCACAACTTGAGGCCATTTATTGTTCCTGCCCTGGCAAGTGCTGTCCCACTGTGAGAGGCAGCAGCTGGAGCTAGGGATGACAAAATATCCAGAGATGTGCAGATTTTATATATTTTTACCTTAAGTCTCTTTCAGCAATGCAAAGTATATGAAACACTGACTGAATCAAAACCATCTTCCTGAGAGTAGCTCCACATGTCCTCTCTTGTATGTAAGCTTGCTTTTTTATTTTTCATGAGGCTATGAAGTGTGCCTCTCAATGCAATCACACAGATAAACCCAACTTCCTAATGCTTTGATTTTAAACATCGTGACTGAGGCAGGTCAGCAGGAGAAAACCACAGTTTTTAAGATAGAGCACCAAGCTTCTCTGCATCACAGAAGGCATTTATCCCATGGTTCCTGAGGCATTTCAAGAAAAATAGAGCAATATTGTCAGAGGTCCAGAAGTATGTTCTTTTTTACATTCCGAAATATGACAGAACTCCTGTATTTTTAGTTCTTAATTAAGAAGTTTGTTTCCTGTTGTAAAAGTTCTCATGATGATCTTGTGTCTTCTCTGAAAAAAAAAAAAAAAGAATGATTTCTTTTCCCTTTAAGTTTTTTTCCCTAAGAATTAAGAGTTTCTGTAATCATATGTGAAAACTCCCCTGCCTTATATGTATACTGCATATAAACACATGTTGCAGATTTATTTTTCTTGCTGTGAACATTTTAGTAACATAAATAGCACTTTTATAGCAAAACAAAATTATATCTACTTCCCAGCAGCACCATAATATTTTCAGGTGAGAAAACATCTTCAATTTTATTTTACAGACCTATTAAAAGGCACTGATAAAATAAGAATTTTGCTTCTGCTCATGTATGTTCTAGTTATGAGAATGTAATAGTTGAGTTGGATGAAACAGATCAGATCCAAGAAGGAAATGTAATATTGTGTAGGTGTCATAATAGATCTTTACAAAGGAATAGAATCTACTAATTTGAGAGAAATGCTTCCCTCAGAGGGATTTGGATCAAATCTTTGATGAACAAGATGTTGATGAACAAACCAGCAAAAGAAACTATGTTAAGACTCAAACTGAGTCAGTTTTGATCAACTTCTGTCCTCCTTACGGAAAGATGCAGTCCAAGCGTTCAAGGACTAGACTTGCTGTAGGGTGCACAACAACAGTTTTCCTTGTTCTGCTGGGTAAGACCAAAAGTCCATCTAGCTCAGAACTGTGTCCCTATGATGACTTATAATGGATGCCTGGGAAAAGGGTATTGGAAACAAGGCACTTACAGAGTAGTTGTTTCCATGGCACATCCTTGTAGTTTTTGAAACTAATGGGCATCCCTACCTGGAAGTCTGTAATTCAGACAATATATTTAATAGCTCTTGATGGACCTATGAACTTGGCTAATGGCTTCTGAGAACCCAGCTGCACTGTAAAATGTTACCTGTTAAGCATTTATTTAGGGTAGATCTTGTGGCATTTAGGCAAAGTCTTGAAGCAATACTTCATTTTGCTTGGGTTTAGCCCTCTGGTTAATAATCTTATCACATAACTTGTAATAGTTGTTCCACTTCACCTTCTTTGCACCATTTGAGTTTTAATGTGCTTTATAGTTGTCCTCAGCTGCCTTCAATGTCCTCGCTAAGTCCTGCTTTGCACTTGTAATTGTGGGGATGGTTCTGTTGTTTGGTTATCCTCAATGCCTTCCCCTGCTCCCAATACAGTTCTTGAGATGCTGAAGCAAAAACATCAAAATCTGGGTATATCATGAGTTAGAGTGCAATAGTTAAAATTTCCATTTTGTTCTTAGTCCTCCTTTGTGTATTTATGAACATTTTATATTTTTGACCTTTGCTGAGCCGTTCTGTGGCTGGTTTCTTAGCTGTTTTAGCTTATGACAAAGCTCTAACAAACCTGAGTGCTGAAAACTCTATTATTTTGAATAAAATTTATGCTGATTACTATGAAAACTGCTAGTATTTCCAGGAATACTGCTACACTGAAAATCAATTTGATGCAAAACCCACAAATACTCTTGCAATGCATTTTTTAATCAATCATTACTTTTAATAGCTGTAGAGAAGGAACGAGAGAGCTTTTTCTGCTCCCTACTGAACATTACTTGCAAATATGAGGTTGTAATAAGATTACAGATTAGTAAAACAACTCATTTGGGGAACTTGTCATCGCTTACTTTAGTCATTTTAGTTTGCTTATTTATAATGGTAAAGAAAACAGGACTCTTAATTGGCAAGGGGATTTCCCAGGCTGAAAATTACTAAATTGCAGTCACTCAATTTTATTTTCAGTAGGTGAACAGTGTTCATAATTTTTTTAAAAAAGACAATTTTAAAACCAGTTTGGAAGCAAGCAAAACCAAAAGTAAATGGAAAGTAAACCTTCAGAAGTGTTCCAAATTACAGAATTAACATACTGTTGCAAAAAAATTACATGCAAGAGGGGACTGCCCTTGTAATTTTCATGTGTGTTGACAAACAGAGTGTCTATTTGAGTACCATAGCTAGCAGAAATGCATGTGTGAGCATGAGTACCTGCTGTCAGGAGGTGCAATCAGAAAAGACAAACAGGCCTTAACACAGAGTCAAAAGTGTTACTCAAACCAAATATTCCCATAAAAGCAACTTTTTAAAGGTCGTCAGTCAGTCTTCCCAGCACAAGGCTAAACAGTTGGAATTATATGTCATATGACCCTGTATGTTCTGAAGAACAGAACAGATTTTGATATTTGTGCTTTTTTCACATTCCTGTATGAATAATCACAATGATTCACTGAGGCTCATTGCAACATAAGGTACTAGTCAACGTGAATGGCAGTATTGCCCAATATGGTAATCGTTAACCGATCCCTTGCTGGGCATGCATAATGTTCAAGATAAGTCAGGTATTCTCATAGGAAAGGCCTAAAGCAAAGGCAGAAACGTGCCACATTCTTTTTCAGTATTAGTGTGGGAAGAGTACTGTGTACATATAGGTTCTATATAGAGAGCATGCCAATGGATTAAACTGGAAGTTACTCTATAGGAAAGAAATTTTGGTTTACACATCTTGTAATGCTAACAAGTGCCTATGGTCTTTTCAGTGCAGGTGCTCTTAAACTGCACCAAAAATGAAAAGTTTATCAGGTGAGGAATTGCACTGACAGAGCTACTGATTTTGGTCTTTGCCAGTATGTGATTTTCATAGTAAGATTTCAAAACATATTGTCCTCACAGGTCAAGTAAGCGGCCTTGTTAGGATGGCACACCAACCTGAAAAGACACGAAGTGCTCCAAACAGGTATTCTAATTCCCCTGTTCATACATTAAGGACTAACACAATTCATGCAATCTGTCTACCAGATTTCGCCCAGTGTACATATTCATTAGCATCATTTGCCAGTGTTTGCTTTTAGGCATCTGAAGAGCACATCTCACAAACTGACTGTGGTCATCTTCAGATATCCATGTAATCCTTACAAGTTATTATTTCAGGAAAATTTCTGGAAAATTTTCTATAGTTTTTCAGCAGGATTCTCAGATTTACAGAAATGAGTCAACAGTTTCTTTGTGTATGCTGTCTATGAAGAGACTGAACAAAGCTAGTGTGGATGTAGCCAGCATTCAGAAACAGTGCTTTGAAACTGCTTCAATTTTTTAAATGTATGCAGTATTGTCACTATAAAGTTATTTATTTATTTACTAGCACAGTATTTTAGAAGTGTTTCATCTGTTGACTAACTTGACTATTATTGTTCATTGTTTCTAAGTAAACCATGCATCTTAACAAGAAGTCTGGGCTCCAGATTGTGACAACTGAAAAAGCTGTGATAATTTGAAAAGATACAGCATGAGCTGTTCATTGCTATCATCCAGCTCTGCTGGAGAGAGTGTTCCTTATTCTGCTAGAGAGAACATTCCTTATCCTGCTAGAAAGAAGGCAACCAAATAATTTAACCTATCAGTGATGATATTTTTAGTTATGTCACATTATTTTCTGGAGACAGTTAGGGAGTGCTTATTCATGGTATAATATCCAGCTGACTAGAAAGACGGGTACCATTTTCCAGCAGCACACTGCTGCATTGAGAGATCGCATCTGTCTGTGTGTACTCCAAATTCTCCTGGTTCTTATCTCCTCCCCGTGTTACCTTGAGGTAAATATATACAATGAGTAATATAGCACAATGATCACAGTTGTCATTTAGGAGCCTTAAACACCTATTGTCTTCTAAAGCTAATGAGGAGTCAATGGTTTTAATCAATTCAAGAAAATAGGGTTTTTTTCAAAAGTCACAATACAAGATAAAAAAATCAGAAGTATATAATATAAATGTTTCTAAAAATTCCTTTTATGAAAATCCACTTAGAATGAAAGGTTAAGTATTAGCACCATAATTCTATCAAAAGTGGTTAAAGCCTCAACAAGTGTCTCAGAAGAGAAGCTAATTTGTTTAGCTGACATAGAGAACAGTTTGAAATGCCTGAATAGTTCAAAAATCCATGGTACCATTGGATGCTCTGTGACTCTTCTTGCTCTCACTTTTGTGAAATAACCCATTCAGAGCATCCTGATACTCTTAAGTATCAATAATATGGTACTTTTCTTGCTCTTGCTTACTTGTTTTTTAAATTTTTATTTTACTCCTGTGAACTTCTGTGCTCTGCTGGAAGCCTCATTGGTTACAGATACCTGCAATAGCTGCTAAGCTGCAACTTAGGGACATACTGATTTGATTTAGCATGCGGATGACATCTTTGAACAACAACAAAAAAAATCACTAAATTAAATGGTGGGTTTACATATGTTTGCAAGTTATCATGGATTTTTTACTCAAATTAATGGTTCATGACATGGTGAACATGAAAGTTGATGCCAAAAGCACAACTGCCAAGACAAGTCAAATACTTACAGCTGTGACTGATTAGGGTTCTCTGTTATGTTGCAGCGTAAGTCAAATAAAAAAGATACCAAGAAAGTAGACAGGGACAACTGAAAACACATAGTAATGTTTCTATAACAAGAGAAAGCACATATTTTCTGATTATGGCTAAGCTATCATATGTGTTAACTTGCCTCCCAGGTGTGACTGTGGAGCCTGTGCAGTACAGGTGCAACACAAAGGCAGAGGTCTGTATTCTGCTTTGCTGGAGTAGGAATCCTGCTATCAGCTTTCTGTTAAATCATTTACAGAAGCTTTATAATGAAACAAGATTTGTTATGAAAAAACACAGAATGGCAGCATAAACAATTTTGTATTGTATTGCTGAAATGCAAGTGTAAATGGGTATGCAGTGCTTCTCTGGACAGCATGACTTTTGCCGAGTTTGTCTCTGCTCAGAACATCAAGTTCCTATTTAAGTCATCCCATTTTCAGTCAGATTCTTCCTTTATATTTTCTAGGTTTATCTTTTCACACATTTTGCTGTTATTCCTAGCAAATATAATGGGCAATAATGGTGTTACAGAATCACAGAATTGCAGAGTGTCAGGGGCTGGAAGGGATCTCGAAAGATCATCTAGTCCAACCCTAGTTGGAAAGATCATCTAGATCTTTCTAGATGATCTAGATCCAGAGCAGGATCGCCTATACCAGATCACACAGGAATGCATCCAGGCAGCTTCTCCAAGCTAAAGAGCCCCAGCTCCCTCAGTCTATCCTCATAAGAGAGATGTTCCATTCCCTTAATCTTCTTTGTGGCTCTGCGCTGAACTCTTTCAAGCAGTTCTATGTCCCTCTTGAACTGGGGGACCCAGAACTGGACACAGTACTCCAGATGGGCCTCTCCAGAGCAAAGTAGAGGGGCAAGAGAACCTTTCTTGACCTACTAGTCACACCCCTTCTAATATAGTCCAGAAAGGCCAGAATGGCACTGACCCTCCTGGCCACAAGAGCACATTGCTAGCTCATGATCAACCTCCCATAAACTAGGACACCCAGATCCTTTCCCCCTTCACTTCTTCAACCAGTTCCCAGTCCACCTCATCATAAACAGTCTGAGGATATAAACACAGTTTAGAAGTTTCCCTCTCTCTGTACATACCTTGTTATGGTGTACAAAGAAGCGTAGTTGTTTGGTCTTGGCTCTTCCCCTGCCCCATTATTTAAAAAAAAAAAAAAAAAAAAAGAAGGAAAAAAGGCATGTACTAATTATATTCTGAAAGTTAATTGTTTTAGTTGATCTAGCTCAGAACTGTTGGAGTGTTGCCACATCAAATGAGATCCTGGTAATCTGCCATGACTTCACCATGTGCAGCTCCATTGAATTACATGCCTCCCATATGGCTGTTGCTATAGCTATGCCAAAATCAACCAGTAACAGTTTTTTCTTGTGGCCCGTTCTGGAAGATATCTACATACATCATATATCAGGGTAGACAAAACATTTTCTTCTTTAGCTCTCTGTAGTATTCTAGCAACTAGTTGGCAGCATTTATCTACATTAAGATATATATCCATCAGAATATGATGGAGAAATGATTAAGTAATGTACTCTGTAATAAATATTTACAATAATACAAATAATACAAAATACTGAATATTGCCCAATGGCTATATCTAATGGAGTCTCAGGATGGAGCCAGGCTCTTCTCAGTCTAATGATAGGACTAGGGGCAACAGGTGCAAGCTGGAGCATGGGAGGTTTCATGTAGATGTAAGGAAAACATTTTTCACTGAGGGTGACCGAGCACTGGAACAGGCTGCTCAGAGTGGTTGTGAAGCTTCCTTCTCTGGAGACATTCATTACCCACCTGGATGCATTCCTATGTTACCTATTCTAGGTGATTCTACTCTGGCAGGGGAGTTGGACTCGATGATCTTTTGAGGTCACTTCCAGCCCCCAACATTCTGCAATTGTGCGATATCATAGAACTGATTTTCATTGACTGTTTCTCTAGCTTTTATTCTCAGCTTTACTTGGGCTTACGGGATGTTCAGTGTGATGTACTGGATTATTAACTTGCCTTTTAAACTCAGTTTATATCAGTATAAATGGCAACAAGGACTGAGGAAAGATCAGATTCTCAGCCCTCATGGGCATTTCCAAAGTACCTTTACCCTGCAACTTTTACTTCCTTTTATTTTACCTTGTTCCTTGCACTTGACTGTGTTTCCCAGGGCTTGATCTATATATGGATTCACAGAGTTGTTCCTTCTGAATGCTCAAGGGCAGGCCATTAACTGCATGAAAACGATCCAGAATGCGCAGGATGCTGAAAAGCTGCTCATATAGCTCAGCAAGTGATTTGTAATGTGTTTGTCTAGGTATGTGCTTCTTCAGGCCGAAGGACTTGTGAGATTTTAATATATCATAGAATCATAGAATGGTAAGGTTGGAAGGGACCTCAAGGATCATCTAGTTCCAACCCCCTGCCATAGGCAGGGACACCTCCCACTAGTACAGGTTACTCAAGGCCTCATCCAATCTGGCCTTGAACACATCCAGGGAGGGAGCATCCACAACCTCCCTGGGCAACCTGTTCCAGTGCCTCACCACCCTTNTGTGTTTCCCAGGGCTTGATCTATATATGGATTCACAGAGTTGTTCCTTCTGAATGCTCAAGGGCAGGCCATTAACTGCATGAAAACGATCCAGAATGCGCAGGATGCTGAAAAGCTGCTCATATAGCTCAGCAAGTGATTTGTAATGTGTTTGTCTAGGTATGTGCTTCTTCAGGCCGAAGGACTTGTGAGATTTTAATATATAGTATCGTTTGAGGTAGTCAATCATACCTGCACCATGGAAAAGTATGGAACCCCAAGATATTTAGATAAAATATATGGGAATTTGTTGGAAAATACCCTCCCTCAGAATCAGTTAGAGGAATCCTGTGTTTACTTGGTGACTAATAGAAATACTTTCCTTCTGAACTTTTTTGTTCTGATTCCTTATGCATTTGTATTCATCTGCATTTCTTCTTTTATATTTACATTGTAAACTGCCTGGAGGCACATGGCAACAGAAGGAGGATGCCCTGTAATGGTAATTACTTCTGTTATCATGGGTATTCAATAAGGGATCACCTGCCACCCAACTGTGCTTATAAAAGATGGACTGTGATGCATCACAGAATGATGATATTGCTGGGTGATGTGTGCTGTATAAGATGGTACCAGATAAAGGCAATTTAGGGTTTTATTCTCTCCTATTCCATTGATGAGACTGAAAACATACTAAGATATTACTTCTATACGTTAAAACTTTGATTTCTGGTACACCCTGAAACAGGGAAAAATTTGGAACTGACTTTTGGCCAAATGAGGATGAAAATATTCTGAAAACTACATCATGAAAACAAGCATTAGGCTCTTCCTACTGATCCTGTGCTGACGAAATTAAGTAATGTCTGGAACACATTTCAATGCAAGAAAGTTTTGAAATATATCAGTCAGCCCTACAATCCTGGATCTAGCTGAATGTTAGCATTGTAAGCTCAGATTTTTAATGTGAGCACGTTTTTAGCCAAGAAAATCTACATGCCAATGCACAAAACTATAAAGAGTCTATAGAAGAAGCAGCATTGAAATTTAGATTGCTCTATTTGAATTCTGATAATACACCAAACTTGTATTTATGGTACAACAACATGAGATATCACTGCCTAAAGAGAAATATCGCACTTTTATTTTATTGGACTGGTGCCTGGGTCCACAGCCACCTGAAGATCTGCATCTGACAAGACTAATAAAATTAAACAGGAGATCTCATGGCCAAGGACTTGTCTTTCAGATCCTTCTCTACCAAAACTGTGATTGACTTGGCATCTTGATACTAGAGAGAAATTTTATGCTTTTTGGTCCTCAAGTGTAAATTCCAATGTAATTCAGTAAAATAAAATGCACCAGCACTACCCTTTTTCAATGTCATTCTTAGTGCAGACTCAGAAATAACACAAACTGAATGCAAGAGATCACAATGTTTTTTCACTTTCCATACAAACAGCACTATTATTTTTTTCCTGCTTAGTGTCATTTCGCAGAAAAAACTCATACCCACGAGGAGGAAAAAAAATAAATCCAGCCATCGGGTATTTTCTGTAGAGTGCATTAGAGTAAATCCTTGTGGATTGATTGTTTTAAAGCAAAACACTAGCAAAAAGTCAGCATCATACTTTTATCTGTTCTACTATTTGTCTTTTTACTTCACTATTAAAGTTTAGTTAGACTAATCAGGAGCATTATTTGCAAATATTCAGTAGTAAAGAACAATCAGGTAGTGTACACTTGCGGTAACACTGTTCAGAACTCACTGTGACTGGGCGTACTCACTCCGCAGTGCTGGTCTCCTCCGTGATGGCCCTGTGAGCTGTACAGCCGGGACAAGACCTGCCAGCTCCACACTTTCTGCATGCCAGTGTTTTGCCCCTTGTCTCATATGTCTCAGGGGGTTACCTGAACTCCTACAACTGGAGTGCTAAGCCGCTCTCATTCCAGAGCTCTATCTGCCAGACACAGCAGTTGAACCTGAACCTGCTGCATGTGTAACCCTGAATACCAGGTTATAAAACCAAGTGAAAAGTCCACATAGTATTTTATACACTAAGTATATTTATTTTAGATAAATATGTACCTATGCATACATGGACATGTAGATTAAAAAAAGAGCTATTTGCACTTTCTCTGAACGGCTTTCAGATATTCATCTTTCATATTCTAGCACAGCATAGCTCACAGGTTAGACAAGATCCTGCAGAAATCTCTTTCATTATCTGTAAACCGCCTCATAATGTGCTATACATAATTGGCTTTGACATTAACATAAAAATGTTAATATTCTCAATATTGCCTTCCCTTGATTATGTTTCTTAGGAAGATCTGGCAGCCCACAGAAGCCAGATGGTGGCTTGACCTTCACAACTGAACTGTAGCTGCTGCTACAAAAAGGGAAGTTCTTGCTCCCTCCTACCTCAACCTGAAGGGCTTGAACCTAGTCCTTCCTTTGCACTGGCACTGACTCTTGTATTGCCCTACAGTGAACTCAGAGAGAGATTAAACTAAGTTAGGAGGAATAATGCTTGCAGAGCTTGAAGAGAGAAGACCTTTGTGAGGATACCTTGAAAACTGGTGGATCCCTAAGGTACATGGGAGCTACCTACAGCAACATATTCAGCAAGGCTGGGGACTCACCAGCCTGGGCACGTCCCACAGTAGCTGACTGAGGTGGGCAGACCTCAGTCAGGTTCAACCAAGAGTCAAAGTCATCAAACAAGTTCATGGTGGTGAAAGAGATTCAAAGTGAAGCCAGGATACCAGCGTGCATCCCAGGACAACGACCCCTAATGGCAACTAGGGAAGCCCACAGGGACAAAACAACTATTAGCAAACCAGGCGGCAAGGCTACGACAACACACACACCTACAGCACTGGTCAGACAAAAGATGAAGGCCCAGACCTGACTTTAAATCGGTTTTCTGTGCTCTTGAGCAGGGATTGTGGGGTGGAGGCTCCAGGTGAGCCTGATTAGGGCCATTAAGGCCCATTAGTGCATGCTGAGCCCTGACAATTACCCCTTTTGATGGACTTCTGTATTAGTCCTTAGCATGATAATGGATTATAGCATCCAACACATCCTCGCCTTACCAAAGTGGTAGCAGCACTGGACTGAAAATATCTGAAAGCCTCAATGCTAGCACTGTTAAAACATTAAAATTACAAGTAAACAATCACAAAATAACATGTAGTTGTAGTACGCTTTGAGGGACTGTTTTACACAGCAGTCTGTCTTTCAAAACCTGAAAAGCTCTGAAAGATGGAGAGAAAGCAAGCTCGAGAGTGGTGGGTTTTATTTTGTTCATCTGAGCACCAGAGCCCTAACAGCACATACTCTTGCACCCTTGGGAGCCAAAAACCCTTCATAAAGAGGATGGAGGCCTAAGGCTGAGCCCAAGAAATGATGGGCACCACTAAGCCCATCAGCAGGCTGATCAGGGCAGGGCCATGGTTCTTTGCTGTGGTTACACGTGGGAGTATGGCATGGAGGCAAGCAGCACCGTCAGTGTGCTGGCAGGTGGCAGAGCCAGGTACATGCAGCTAGCACTGTTGGGAGGCTGGGAAAAGCTGCATGCTCAGCTGGCCTGACAGTGCCACCCCACATCAGGCTGCAGCCTTTTGAAGGACGGAGAGCATGAGAGAAGGGCTTGGTTCTCCTGTGGAGGTGTATAGGTTACAAGCTCTTGAGGATTTCCCTTGAATACAGCTGGGTGGAATCAGGTTGTCATGAGAATATGCTGCCCAGGGCTGGGGCCGTGGGGAATATGGTGCCTTCCCCAGCGGGTGCTTAATTTGCCAGTCCAGTTCTGTGTCTGGCAGTGCTAGCAATGACCATGACGAACGGGGCCTCCTGCACTTGCCCTTCGGTGGCACATTTTCCGGGAGGGCTTTCACCTGTCAGCAGTAGGGCCTCGAGGAAGTCGTCGCCTCGTAATTTCCAGCACCCTCCTCACAAAGCACAACCCCTTGCCCCGTTTTCTCTCAGGCTTTCAGCGCTACAACGCTACCTCAAACTGCCTCTTTCGCTCACCGCCCCTGAGGAAGCCGGCACCGGTTGGGTGAGGATGCTCCTGCCCGCTCCGCTTCGCACCGCCTCGCAGGGGCGAGGCCGCGAGATCCGACGTCACCGAGGACTGGGGCTGTCGCGCCCGCCCTCGCCGCCGCGCGCAGGGAGGGGCGACTCAGCCATCTTGGGCTCGCCGGGCCGTGCCTGCGAGAGAGCGGGCGGGGGAGGGAGCGCCCGCCTTGCGGAAGTGCCCTCACTCCCCGCCACTGAGCCCAGCCCCGCCGAGCCCCGCCGGAGCGCGCCCAGGGCTGCCCGCCGTCCCCAGCACCGCCGCTACCGAGGAGCATGGCAGGGCGGCTTCCGGCCTGTGTGGTGGACTGCGGCACGGGGTGAGCGACGGCCNAACCGTCTGCGGTGCCGGTAACGGGAGGGCCAGGCCGCGCTGGGGGAAGCAGCCGGCTGCCTTCCCTTCCCCTCTTTCTTTTCACTGGGCCCTTCTCGGCCACCCGGTGGGGACGGGTGTCCCGGGCGGCCCTGCTTCCTCGCCGTCAGTCGGCGCCTCCGATAGCCGAGTAGTACCGGGGCCGCGCCAGCCGCGCCCCCCACTCTCGCACCCGCGGAGCCTCTGGGCCACCCGCCGAATGGGGCTGCTCAGAGCAGCCGCCTGCGGCTTCTCGGCCGGTGGCTGCCGGGATGCAGGGGACCCTGTGGGCTGCTGGAGCCAGGGGCGGCGAGCGGGCAAAAGGATCATAAGGCTGCCTGTGAGCTTATGAGACGCCTGTGCTGAGAGTGGACACCTCTCCGACGGTTGCTGTCTAGAAGCTTTCCTATATTTAATTTTATATATTTTTAAAATATGTGGATAATGTCATTTATTCTGTGTTACTTCTCTCTGTGGAAGAAAAAGAACCCTCCCCCTCCATTGAGCAAGCGCAGAGGAACTTCCTTAGTTTTGTCAAAGCCTCTTCCTGCTTTCGGGCTTTTATACCTTATAAGGCAGTTTTCAGTGTCAAACCTGAACCAAATCCGTTTTAGAAACTCTTCTTTTTGTTTAGCATTTACTAGATGATGAAGAGGATATGGTTCCAGAGATACATAGCATAAAAAACGATTCAAGAGAAGGTCCTTGGGATTCAGGCTCCCTTTTACACCGTGGTGTGGCTCCTGGAGGTTTTGGATTGAGGAGTGACCGCTTAGAGGTGTCTAGGAAATCGACCTGGAAGGATTATGTGGTACAGCTTGCAGGAATACACTCAGGAAGTGAAAACTGCTCTGTGACCTCCCATCTGTGGGGTGATTTTAAAGATTAAATTATTAATTTTAGGCATTATGCCTAAGTACTGGTATATTTTCAGAACTCTTCAGCTAACACTGATGGCATGCTCATTATTTAACTTGCATGCTGATTGTTTAACTTGTCCTTTTCTTTAGCTTCTCATACGTCTTACTGAACATAGTCAAATTTCTCAGACTGCAGTGTAGGTACAGATACAGTAGTCTGAAATTCAGGCACTTGGTTTTTTGGAAGCACGGGATCATCTTTCTTTTAGGGGTCTGTTTGGTGCACTATATGAAGTTCATCTTTAAGAAGAACGGGATATATACATGCTTATATAGAATCTGCATGTTTGACAGTTGTATGAAGTCATGCTTAAAGCAGGAACTGAAGCCTTGAATTCTGTGGGTTAAAGGAAGGTTAGCACAGCAGGAATGTGTAGCTAAGTGTGAATGAAGTATATGAGTTGAATGTGATGTGTGCACACACTATTCATCTTTCAAAACAAAAGATCTGTAATGTACTCTGCTGCAATGCTGAGTGCTGTAATGCACTCTAAAGACTTTTTCCCATCCCACCTGTTTGTGCATTGCAAGTAGTCCCATTAAAGTGAGTAATTATGTCTTTATAGATTTGCAAAGTGTAGCTGGTGACCACTGAAGTAGAGAGATTCACTTACAGCTTTCATGGATCCTAAACAGGAACAACATGCCAGCATATAGCTGCATAAGAAATTACTGGTTTTAGTGTGAGAGGTATACTGAGGGACCTGTGTGTTAACATGAATGTTCCTGAGGAAGATCTCTAAGTGCTCTATTAATCGACCTAAATGTATGGGATGTACTCTGCATCATACTTGAATATGATGTTAAGCAAGTCTCATTCTTATTTTCTTTATTTCCCTCCAGTCTTCAAAGAACATTCTTAAGATACTTGGTTTATTTGGCTACATTAAAAAATAACAGGGCCACAAGCTTTTCTGCTTTCTAAGTGCTTCCATTCTGGTACATTTTCTAGTTCAAGGTTATTTTTTCCTGAACTTCTCCTTCAGGAAACTGGAGGCAAAGATTTTTAGCGCTGGAAACATTACAGAGCATTGGAGTTGATTGAATTAATTTATTTCAATAGAGAAAGTTATGAAGTAATGACTTTGCAGACAAAAAAGTAAAATACAAACTCGAGATGAATAAGAAACAGGTGGGTAGTAGTGCAGTGGGATGTGATAGCATAATCATGCTTAGAGCTTTGGGTTTAGTTGGTGCAGCACTCCAAACTCATCTCATTTTGTGTATATAAGTGAGATTGTGACATGTACTATGTCAGCTTTGTGCTCTGTGCAGGTCAGCTGAGGTCTCATCTTGGTTAGTCTTGTCTACCAAAATGAAAGAAAGGAAGAGAAATTAAAGATTAGCCTCTGAAAACAGGAAGAGATTTCAAAAATACAACCATATCAGACAGGAACTTTGTTTTTTAGGACAGGTAAGGCTTTAAAAGTGCACAAATCTTCCAATAAGTAGGGTTTTCTCTTAGAGGGACGGGATAATAATTTACAGCCCAGGAGAAGTGAATCAGCAGAAGGGCAAATGTAGGAGAGGTGTCAGAGGTGTCCTACTACATGTCTTGTGCTTGTAACTATAGGTTCAGTTTGTTGATCTGAATATTTGGTGGTTTTCTTATGTTTTCGTATGTTCATTCTTGTCAGCTAATATTGAGGGAACAGACTAAAATGAGAATGGTGTCAGAGCTTCAGTCTGCACAAATGAGGCACATTTTAAGAACCCCTTTCAAAGCATAAGGAATCCAAAGCACAGAAGAGATTGGAAGAAAATGTAATTTCTGTCATTAGAGATTTTAACAGGTTACTCAGACTTCTTAGGGATTGTAAGACTGCATGCCATACAGCTGGAGCTACCAAAGGGGTGAAGTCAGTGACATGGCAATCAGATTATGGGTGCAGAAAGAATTCTTCCAGTGTTACATTTGTTATTTGTTACCTTGAAATTTGCATTCTTTGCTTAAGCAAACCTGATACCTAGAAAATAAGGTAATTGATACCTAGTAAGAGTAGGTAAATACTTAATTGTGGTTTTAAAAAGCTTCTTGCCTGAAACAGCATCTTTTTATACACAGTAAAGTTAGAGGCATGGAAATGAAAAAATCTGAAGAACTTAGTTTATTTAGCACAATCATTAAACCCAGGATTATTTATTTCTATAATTGACAGCATAATCTATTTTAGTTTTAAGTAGATTACTGTCTTGTTAGGAAACTTAGAACATTGTGGACTTCACTGTCAGAAAGTCTTTGTCTACATGAATGCTGAATTCGATTTCACTCAGCTGCTGTGAGCCCCTTTCTTTCCACAAAATATTAGCACCATGTCCCTCAACAATGACCTATGAAGAAACACTTGTGTGCTTCATATCCATCAAACACTGGTAGGTTTTTATGATGTTCACTAACCTACTATGATGCTGTGAGTGAGAGTTACTTCAGACTGTGGCGTATCGAAGGATCAAGTGCATTTTAAGATAAAAATACAAAAAGGGAAAAATAATGTGGAATTATTTCCATGAAGTCTATGAACAACACACTGAAGAAAGAAAAAGGCTCTTACTCATTTTGTGATCTCAGTAGGCTGCAATCTTTTGCTCTGTGCCTTTCTGGTATTTGAACAGTCCTTAGTGCCTCTTCTACAGGCAAACAGTGCACAGCCTGCAAGTCATGATTAAAAGCGCTTCCTACGCCACTTCAGAATTTAGCTTGATTACATTGACAAGTAGATTTTAGCTGTGTCCTTCTGTGTGAATGCATTTTTTTCCCCTCTTAGTATAAACTCATATAACTCTGAATTAGCTCATTTAGGATGGCAAATAATTGCAAGTGTTCAAATTAATGACTCTTGAGCTGAGCTAAAGTAAATGGCTGTGTAACCTACTACAGTTCCAAGATAAGAACTTAATTTTAGCATTAAAGTGATTTTAAAGGAAGCTGTTTGCATTTTCTATACCTGAACTTTCTGGTTTCTATATAGGCCTGTGTTCGGTTTTTCTGTGACTGTCAGGTAGATCCATTCAATACTCAAAGTGTTGCTGATGACCAGTTCCTCTAATGTATCTGAGAGTCTTGTTGGAAGTATCATGTCTGTTAGTTAGCCTTTGCTTGTGTAAATTTGGGGGAGGGGGGTAGGTAAAGAAAGTATCTTGAATCTTGCATTCTTAGATTTCCTCGCCTGTGCCAAGCTAGGCCCCTATTTTAGTTCCCTTCACAGGTTACAAAAATAGGTGTTTTGAGTTTTTACCACCTTCTTTCTTGCATGCCAGGGAAGAATTAAAGATTTTGGGGTTGACTGGAGAGAACCTCACCATTCATGATGGGAGTACAAGAGGCCCTCAGTGCATCAAAACAGTCTGAGGTTCATCTGAGCTGAGAACCTGGAAAGTTAATGACTGTGGTTGCTCAGGATTTCCAAGCTTTCTCAATGTGAATTCGCAAGCTGTTCTTTGGAATGAGACACATATCTCTGGGAGTTTCCTGGCTGTTCAGTTTATTTAACTAGTTTTGCTGTGAATGAAGGAAGGATAAAATTTGGCACATGAAACCTCAGAGAAGCTGAAGTTGGCTGGTACTCAGATGGTGTCCACAATGGAGTGAGCTTTGCATTGAGTGACCTCTCTACAAATCCGACAATCTGACTTCTCTAGTTAATTTTCATACAACCTTTGTACGGCATCATGTTCTTAAGTAGACCGAACTATTTCTGAATTGAGTGTCTTCTGATATGAGAAGTTATGACAGGATTGCGTCCTGTTTCTCCTCTGGGTTTTGACCTGGTAGTGTAAATAAGTACAAGATCCATGAAGAGCTAATAATACTCACTAGACAGCAAAGATACGAGATGAGAAATCCAGTGCCATAAAGCAAGGTGAGGGGAAGTAGCAGCCAGTATGTTTGCTCTGCAACTTTGTTTTAGTATCTTATACTGGACCTTGAAATGTTTTTTCTTCCCTAATGTTCCAGATGGGTTATTTCCACAGATTTTCAAATCATAACTTGTGTTTAGTATAAATATTTCAGATGTTGTGGCAGTTAATATTTCAACTGGATATCTTGCCATGACCTTCTGTGGGTTACAGTGTTCATGGCAATGTTCTCTCTTGGGATGTTGTGTCATTACAGAAATAAATTTTCAGTATGGAAAGCATGCACAAAATAATTTCTTAATGGAGTATGGAAAATAATACTCTTCCAGGATTTTGGGTAGTGCCAAGCAAAAGATACTCCTAAAGTGGTTAGAAAGGGAAGGGGAAATGCTTAATCCTTAACTTTGAAAAAGGAATTGTGCTAAATTGAGAATTGCGGTGTAATACATTTTTTAAAACATGATTGCAAATGGATTCTGAAGACCCATGATGTCCTCTGGTGGTTCTTTAATGACTCTAATACATCACAGCCTGTGTTGTAACACTAAGTGCAAAGAATGTACAACATCGTTAGCAGTAACAGGAATTCAGTTATGAATATGTATATTCCTATACACACACATTAATTGAATTCCGTTGTAGGAATTGTTTTTTGTCTTATTCAAACGTGTCAAAAGCCATCCAAGATGTATAGCACCTTCCAGTCCTGTTTCCCCTTTTCTTTTACTTGATAGATTTTTTTTTTTTATATATATATATATTTATTATTTGAAAAGGGGGAGAAGGGGCAGCACTACAGAGTGGAGGGCAAATCCACTTGGATAGGTGGGCTGAATGTGTAAAGTTAATGATAAATGAGCCTCCTGTGTACAGCAGAGCTTTGTACTGTGTTAATGAGAGCAGAGTAGGGTCTGGATTGTGAGGAAATACTGGAGGGAAGATAGGGTTGTGGGTGGGACAGGGAAGGTTCCCTTGTTCACTGTTTAGCACCTGGCTTGAACTTCCTGACCAGGAAGTGTGTTGATTGCATGAGTCTGATGGATGTTTGCTTGTCTAAATTAGTTGCAAATAGTTTCTGGGAGTTCAGAAGTACTGTTCAAGCTTCCAGTTGTAATCATCCCCTGTTATAGGCACATACACAAAACTTTGCAGTTGCTCTTTCAGTTCATGTTTCAACGTAATGTTTCAACATTGTTTCACGACTGCAGACTTTGGGAAATGCAAAAAGGCTTTGAAAATCTCAAGAAAACTTAGTTTTACCCTTAATTTTTGGATAAACATTTTTCATTTCAAGACTATGGGGAAGTGTTAAATTCAATGGTAAAATAACTAAAAATATATCTTAGTTTGTAGTCAAATTCATGAGTTCTTTTCTGCTCTTCACAGGAAAAGGAATTTCTACTGTTGTATTTTTTATTAGTTTTAGACAATAGAATACAATTAGATACACCGATCTAACAAAAATAATTTTTCAGTAGATACTTAAAAATATGTTGTTAAAAAATATTTTAACCGTAAAAATGGAGCATCTGACCTTTCCAAGTTCTAGTGATGATAATATAAAGCACGCCTTTTTTTGGGCAAAAATCAGCTATCAAGAAGTATATCCAAAATTGTCATTGCTTCATCCACTAATGTAATGCAGGGTATAATTGATTTTTTTTTTTTTTTTTTAATAATTCTGATCATGGTTTTGCATTTTTAAGACTAGACATGGAAAAACTCTAAATTTATCTAGACTTTTTTTTTTTTTTTTTCCCTGGGATTTCCTTTTTATTATTCTCTTGTGGTCATTGCAAGTGTTTGCAGCTGTTCACAGGATGTGTTTTGACATGCTTAGTCTGTAGAGAGCAAGATGCAAATTGTCTGTTGATACTTTGTTTTGGTTGTGCCCTGCTATCAATGAATGAATCCAAATTCTGATTCTTCAGTTGATGATCTCTTACCTGTTTGTTTGGTTTGTTTTTTTTTCCATACTGACATTTCCTTTGTCATGACTTGTCTTAGATTTATTGTACTGTTTATCTGCAAGAACTTTCATAATGACTGCTTGCCTGTTTGCAGTCAGACTTCAGAATCTCTCTGGTCTTATTAAATAAGACTTGCTTTTTTTTTATATTAAAATTCAGTGGTATGTTTTTGCCCACAGTTTAGTGGGATATCTTTTCTGTAAGACAACTGTTTCTAGTTGGAAGGCATCTTTTATTATCGTTATGGGGTAACATAGTAAGTATGTAATGTGATTTTTGTTTTTTTAAACTTTTGTTGTTGGGTTTTTGTTTTGTTGTTTGTTTTTTTTTAAATGCAGGCCTCTTCTTGATGGGAAACATTTACTTACATACCAAAATGGTAGCCAGTGAGCTGGGCAGGTTGGAAGTGTGCTGAGGCAGTCCTTGCAGCGTGCTGCTTTTTTCCTGTCTGTGCTCTCTCTGGTTTCATTTTGCCCTCCGTTCAGATTGGTGAGATTGGGATGATAGCATAGGTGCCTCGTGGTTCAAAGCTGGAACTCTCAGGTGCTGAAACTGTGCAAGTAGCAAGCGCATATACTCCACTCTTTTATGTGGAACAACTTTTACAATTTTAGTCACTGTATTGTTGCATTTATTTGGAAAGTTTGGTCAGGTTTCTCTTGGCTATAGCTCTGTATCATGAGACTTAGGTTTTGCCTATTCAGTTTCCTCAAGAGTGAGATCTTGTTTACTTGGAAATTATGTGTTTGATTCAGTTATCCCTCCTCGTTTTATCTGCTGAGAATTAGGTATAGTTAATCTGTACTCTTGTTTTTTTTTCTTTTCTGATGAATGTCTCTGCACTGTTAATTTATTTTGGGAAAATGATGTATAATGTTGCCAAATTAATCTCCCTCTCATAACAAGTAATTTGTGCTATTAAGGAATTAATCATGCAGACTTCCAAACTTTCGGGGCATTCTTGCCAAAGAAGATGATCAGAGGACTGGAGCAGCTTTACTATGAGGACAGACTGAGAGATTTGGGACTTTTCAGCCTGGAGAAGAGAAGGCTTCGAGGAGACCTTACAGTAGCCTTCCAGTATCTGAAGGGGGCCTACAGGAAGGCTGGGGAGGGATTATTTACACGGTCTTTTAATGACAGGACAAGGGGCAATGGTTTTAAACTGGCAGAGGGGAGGTTTAGACTGGATGTTAGGAGGAAGTTCTTTCCAGTGAGGGTGGTGAGGCACTGGAACAGGTTGCCCAGGAAGGTTGTGGCTGCTCCCTCCCTGGAGGTGTTCAAGGCCAGGTTGGATGAGGCCTTGAGTGAGCTGTACTAGTGGGAGGTGTCCCTGCCTATGGCAGGGGATTGGAACTAGATGATCCTTGAGGTCCCTTCCAACCTTACCATTCTGTGATTATTTGGAAATATCACATGGAGCGATTGGACTGTGGAAAATGCTCTGGGAAGTTGCATAAAACTGAAACAAATTTATTGAAAAACCTGTTGGTATAGGTTGTATTGTGTTGGGTGTGGTGTAACACAGAAACACTATTAAGACACTTGTTAAAATGAATTAGTTGGGAAGTCTCAAAGGAAACAGCAAGTGAAATGAGTATTCTACTTCTGCCAACACAGAATTGTACAAAGATAATATCCAAAACCATTTGCTCTTCTTACTTTGAGGAAAATGTCATCGAAGGAAAACTAACTTTATTTTTTCTGTTAAGGTACATATCAACATTAAATATTGGAAGTGGATTTTACAAGTCTTAAGTAAAACCAGCTGGTATTCTGAATGTAGGTGGTAGTCTCATCTGAATACCTGCACTTCAGTTTTGTTAGTCTTAGGCTGGTTTTCCTGCATGCTTTTCGTGACTCAATCATGAGCTAGTGTCTTGTGGTACTAAATATATGTTATCTTCTGGTTTATTTTTAGGAGAAAACTTCCAAGTTATCAATGCTGTTATTTGGTGGTTTTGGTTTTTTTTTTTTTTTTAAAGTTTTGATGCAAGTAAACATAGAGCTAATTTGGAAGTTGATTTTTCTTTTACTCCATTCAAGTATTAGTAAAATTAGAAGCAGCACAATGTAGCAGCTCCCTGTTCTCCAGACTGGTCTAAAAACTCACCTGGAGACTTACTACAGTGCATGTGTGTTTACTCTGCTGTGTAGCACAGGCTACTTTTGCTTCCACCTTCCTCTTAGTCATGCACCTGGAAGATTCTGATCTGGCCGTTTGTGGCTGTGACTTTGTGGTTTTTGCTACTCACTAACTAGGTATACTAGCAAGCATTACATTAGTGTCTGTGCTTTGGGTTGTATGTAGCTGTAGCTGCTGATAAAAAGCAGCACTGAATGTATATTCTGGACAAAGATACAGTTGTAAGCTAACTCTTTTTAGAGGTGTCTTTTTTCATATTTAGGAAATAAATATTTCGTAAAAGCATTTCTCTTCCAAACTGCTTTCGATCTCAGTTTTCAAATGGCACATCAGTTCAATCTGCTTACGGTTTGTTTTACTGTGTGTCTAAGAAGTATTCATTGTCAAGATGAAAGTTCTGTTCAAGTGGACTGATATTTTTCAGGAGAAATACCGTAAGAAAATAATTTCAGCTACACACTAATGCAGTTAATTCCAAGGCCAGGATTGCAGACTGCCAGATTTGTAACATCTCTGGTGTCTAGGAGTCCCTTTTGTCATTGAAATTTTCAATTTTATCATCCTTCTATGTGTCTCATTTACAATTCACAAGGTTTTTCATCTAAGAGCACTTCTGATATTGTGTGCTTTCCCCCCCCCCCTTTATAGAGCTGATTCTTTGGCCTTTGCTATTGATTACTTTAAAGCATTTTGATCAACAAGTGTTTTAAAAATTCACAAAAGCAGTTGCTATTTAAAAATGCCAACTAGTGGTGTGTCAAAGGATATATATATATATAAATAGCTAAAGATATAAAAATAGGAAAAGCATGATTCATTAAAAATCAGTTTTCTCAAGGGCATTTGAGAAGAAATAGTAAACTAACACAAGTCCCACTTTCCTAATAGAATCACTTCCTTCAGGGACTTCTGATCCACTGCTGCTTAACCAATTAGCACCTGATGCTAAAGCTGGGACTTTTTTTAAAGGACCATAATGACTGTCCTCTTTCACCATAATTTTTGCTTTATCTCTCATTATGGTGATTTAAAAGTAGATACTTCCAAGGCTTTTCAGTGTCCCTGAAGATGATGATAGAAGGAAAGCAACAAATAAAAACATAAAGGCTTGTACAGGCCTGTAAAAGGAGGCTCTCTAAATGAAGTCTAGGGGCTCATCTGTATTTGAGAAGTTTTCCATTTATTTTTAAAGCAATTTTGTTGCTAAAACACATCAGACAGTAAAAACAGTTTAAAAGTCTGTGTAGCATTTATCCAGTTAAAACAAGAAAGGCTATTAAGCCCTTTTTGATGAAGTCTTTAATGAACAGACCATATGTAAGGACCTGGAGATTGAAAAGCAGAATCTTTCCGTTGTGTTTGAAAACCTGAGAGGTTTTGCTGTTTGATTTATTTTATATACTTTTGAATATAGTACCACTGGTGTCTTCTCCATAGAATCTCCCCACTCAGTGAGGTTTTCTGTGGTACCTTCAATGACCTGCTCACTTAATGACAATTTTCCTAGAGGTAAGTTAGCCAGTGAAAATTTTTGCTTCTCTGTGTACACCTGCAACAAAAAATACGCATGCTTCAGTGCAGATGTAACTTAAGTTACCTTTCTGTCTTACTCGCCTTTACACAGTGGCCTGCTGAGAAATTATGAAATTGTGAAATCCTAAAATAAATCTTTCTTGGGTTTGTATCTGTTATATTGGGACATTCTTTAGATCATTATTTATGTAATAGTAATTTAAAGATAAAAATGATGTTTGAAATGTCGTAAATGGAAATATTAAAGTGAAGTATTCTTTTGTGCAATTATTTTAACTGTTTCTCTCTAAAATTTGTAATGCAGAAGTGTTGAGCTATGGTGGTGGACATCTGCACAAAGAACTTGTTCTAGCAAGCAGATTCATGTGCAAGTATTTCAGTGACCCTTGGTGGTGTTAAAGCAGTATGTGTTCAGAATTTACTGCTGTAGCGTCTTAAGGGAAGTTCAGGTTATGAGATTAGATTTTAATGGTGATGAAGAAAATTCACATGCAAAGGCAACAGGCTTGTTAAGATTCTTCACTGTTCTGTGTTTTATATAATTGAGACCTCTCTGTTTGGAGTTTCTCCTTGCCTCTTGGTTGATCCAAAGAAATGGCCCTATGCAGTCCCTTTTCGAGTTAAATTCTTTGGGCCAGATCTGTGAAGGAGCTCCAGGAAACTGTGACGTAAAATCCAGATTGGCATGTTTGGCTGCTCATCGCAGAATTTGAAGGTGTTAGCACATAAATAGGAATTTTCTAAGCAGGACAGCAGAAATGCCAGGGTGCTTTTGACATTGCCAGGTCATCTGATTTCAAACTGCAGGAAAACAGTTTAATACAACAATGATCCCCAGGCCTGAAACTTCTGGGCATCAAGAGTATCAGTATTGCATTCAGAAATTACCAGGGATTACTTTTTTTTAAACCACTCATCTGTTACTATTTCTTTTAAATGACCAATATACTGTATTAGTGATTTTTGACTTGTTAGCACAATATCACTTTAAAAACTTCAAATTTCTGCTTCAAATAGCATATCTCTAACATCCATATCCATGCCTATATCATCACAGAATAAATTGGGTAAGCAGATGTGGGAGTAGGGATCAGAACTCGTGTGTTTTGGTATTGGGGCAATCATCTTCCTTTCTGTCTTTGGTATTTGTTTCTTGGAGTCTTTTCCAAATGATTTGAGGAAAGAAATTGAAAACACTCCTGCCTCAGAAGAGTTTATAAGCAAAATGGTAAGAGGCTCTTATGGGAAATAGAAGATTTGCTCTAAACCTATTTGGATGGAAGAAGATATGGAGTATAGACCACCTGATGCCTGAGCAAACGTGGCACATTGTGAAAAGGTGGCATCTCTTGACTTTTAAAAACAAATGCAGTTTAACTTTGTGTAAAGCCTAATCCCAGCACTGACCTGCTTGGAGCATGACCCTTTGGACAGGTTCTGCATAGGACTTCACAGAGCTGTTTTTAGTTAGTGACTCCGCTGGGTTTAGTGCAGAGACTATGGTACACACCAAAACAGAATCTGAGGACTTGCACAGACAAGCTAACCATGTGTACTGTACAGGTTACTTGGGAAACCCATTGCATCTGCAAGACAAGAGAGTAACGTGCTGCATTTCGAGTGAGAGCTTGCACAGAAGGATTGCTGTTCTTTCAGAAGGTGGATGCTAATTCAGAACTGTCACGAAGAGGCAGTGATTAAATGAACAGAAACAATAGAAGCTTTTCTAACTCTACACACCTTTAAGGTAAATCAGAAAGAGACCATTTCGATTTTAGCCTGTCCTAAGTTTCCAGAGTTTCAGGTTTGTTACCCTTGGTCCCATTACTCCCCTCTTCACAGGAAGGTGATTGTTTTTCATCTTTAAAGTTACATTGCATCTTTCCCGTGGGCCAGCATGGGAGGCATATCTTGTTCCTGCTTGTGTGTGCATTGAAAACAAAAGAAAAAAAAAACAAATGAAAAACCCAAAAGTCTTAGGCATGAAATTGCTTTTGGTTGAGGTCATTAGAAGTATCTGAGGGATAGGCTGTAACTCGCATTTACTCTAGAGAAGTTGAAGATCAGGTGACATTTGTACTCTGGAGGTCTTCTTGTACTTGGCTAACTTCTGTCTCTACATGTTGCTGCTGGTAAAATGACAAAGATCCAATTTGTTATTGGGCCACTCAATTTCTGTTGTACTTCTGAGCAGCTACAGAAATGCATTGCCCATGAATTGGCTGTTTCTCCATTCTTCACCCTTTTGTTAAAATTGCAATTTTGGCTAGAGTTAGGGTGTATAACCTGGGAGAATATATACAGAATGACATTTGTGGTGGACAATAAAGAAGTGAAGCAGAGGTATGTGGTCAAGGCTTGTGGTTTGCTGAAGGAGGTTCTGTTAATGACAGTCTCATTAGAAGTCCTTATGCGAAGTGCTGTTTCCTTTTGGCTTTAAAATTGTCTGAGTGACTAATACATGCTTAACCTTCAGGTGACATAGCCTGAGAAATGTCTCTTCTAGGCAAGATAACGTGCAAGAAACCCCATGAGTGCAGTTGAGAACATCGTGGAGAGCCTTGTGGCTGTCCTTGCAGAGATCTGTCAGGCAGATTAGTACACAGCTACTTTGTAATGGCAGGGTATGATTTTTGAGATGGATGTGACTCTAAAGATACTGATAATTGAGATGTAGATTAGTAAAAGGAACTTAGAATTAACTTAGGAGCTGTCATTTGTTGCTACCTTCATTTGTGGCATGAATGTCCCCTATTTAAAAAAAAAAAAAAAAAATTTGTTTGTCACATCATATCCTTACAGACCAGAGGATAGTATGTAGTAGACATCTGTTGGCTTTTGGAGAAGAGGTTGCAGGGAAGTCACTGGGGAACATCAACACCATATGTATGAGTATGGACAGACAGTATGGGGGGGGGTGTGTCTGTATGGTTGTCAGTATACGTACACACAGGTATCAAAACTTTGTGAACTGCTTTTGGATACTTTGTAACTTATCTTCCCAAGTAAATTGGAAGGTTGGGATTATTCAACAAACGTTTTCACCGTGTTTGGGTTTTTTGTTTCTCCCCCCCCCTTTCTACTTAGCTAATATACCTCTACTGAAACACTTTGAGGTGCTGAATTTGGAGAAATACAGGAAATGATCAAGACTGAATTCAGGTTTTCACCTTTGGGATTTTGTAAATCAGTTCTGTGCTACAGATTTTAATAGAAATCTGCTTATACTGTTATTCTCATCTGTACAGTCCCTTGCTGTCTTCCTGCTGACTGCCCCAAATTCAATATGAGAGAGCTGAGTCAATGTCTCATTAAATGACATGTGCCTGCCTTTATTCAGGAATGTCCTGTCACTCTTCAGAGCTATGTAGTAAGCAGGACAAGCTGTAATTTACTGGGAAGCTATGATCCAGTATTGGTAGTGCCTTATGATATCTTTAATATCAGGATTTTTTTCTCTAGTGGCAGTGATGGCTGCTCTGAAGAAGACCGGGTGTGCCTCATTCTCCTGTGAATCATACATTAGTCAGGCACACTTTGCCCTATATGAACTGTTTGTGGAAACTGTGTACATGTGAAATCTGGCTTGCTCTTGTTTTAAATATGATTTGCATATTTACACCAAGTAACAGTGGTGGGACAGGTCTGATCAGTCTGAATAAAACCTCCTCTTTGCAACAGTTAGTTTAAAAAAAACCCCACTGTTACCAGATTATACGTTTGGAGAACTGAAGAATTCCATCAACTTCATTGAATTTTTTCAACTTTTTTTGGTCTCAGCTATCACATTTTACAACTATTTTAACTTAAGTATAACTCTATGTTATGAAAATCAAACGTACTATTTATTATGTGTTTTACCATAGACCCTGGCAGCCCTAGTGACTGTCTGGAGCCCTGTAGTGCCACTCACCATCTGAACACTGAAAAATCCTGATTGTGGGGCTGGAGGGGCAGGTCTGAGGAGCAGAAGTTACCATTAAGTCCCTTCCCTGACCCATGGGTGAACATAAAATCATAGAATGGTAAGGTTGGAAGGGACCTCAAGGATCATCTAGTTCCAACCCCCTGCCATAGGCAGGGACACCTCCCACTAGTACAGGTTACTCAAGACCTCATCCAATCTGGCCTTGAACACCTCCAGGGAGGGAGCAGCCACAACCTCCCTGGGCAACCCGTTCCAGTGTCTCACCACCCTCACTGTAAAGAACTTCCTCCTAACATCTAGTCTGAATCTCCCCTCTGCCAGTTTAAACCCGTTGTCCCTTGTCCTGTCATTGCAGGACATTGCAGTAAATAATCCTTCCCCAGCCTTCCTGTAGGCCCCCTTCAGATACTGGTGGTATTTTTGGTGCTGAAGGGAGATTGTGGTGAGGAAGTTTTAGCATACTACAAATGTGAAGCTTTGCACTGGAGGCTTGCTGATATAATGCTTTAAGTAGTCAGCACGGACCAGAAGTCATGAAGGTTGTGTGTGTGTGTGTTCCCTCTTTTTTTTTTTAAATTTATTTTTGTTTTTTAAGCCTAAAAATGTGACAACTTCTAATGAGTCAGGAGACTTCTTGCTGAGTTGGCCATAGTATTTTTAGATGTGCTGATTTTATGTCTGAATGCTGTCTTTTTATGTAAAATGCGTCTTTGATTTGGCTGTTTTTAAGTCTGCTGGCAGTGTGTGTGTGCTGGACAGTCTCCCACACCACAAGCAGCTATGTAACCTGTAACAGTTTAGGTTTTGATTTCTTTGAAATACGGAGTTTAATAATCAAAAAGTTTTAAGATTTTCACTTGTTAAGGCTCTGCTGGTTTAGCAGCAGATTTATGTAGCCTCAGGCTCCAAAGTTACTGTGTACATGCAGCTGTGGAATCTATGTGCCACAGGCCCTTTTTTGCAGGGCAAGGTAGAGTGAGTGAGTCAGTATTTGCTGATTTTCTTAGTAGTTTTGCGTCACTAAAAGCCTTTTAAGACAATGTATGTACAGTGAACAGTTCTGTTCTGCATAGGAGGTTATAGAAGCATCAGTTTTGAGAGTCTTGATATTTTTAGGCAGAAGACAATGGGAAAAAAAACAAACAAACCTTGTATCTTGAGTTTCCAAAGACCACCTGTCATATTCAGAGTACAAGCACACACGGTGCATAATGCTGATCTCTTCAGGAAATGTGAATTTCTTTCTGACACTTACTTTGCTTTTTTCCTCCCATTATTTATCTTGTTTTGCCTGTGAGACTTTCTTTTCTCAGTGAATGTTCCTACAATCCATATGAAGTCAAGGTTTTTTGCGTGGTTCCTCCCAACTATTACAGTGTGTTATGGACAAGGTCAGGTTTACAATTTCAGAAACACTTCTATTGCAAATGTTTTCAGTACTAGATGAGGTCCTGTGCTAACCACATTGTTGTTCAGAGGGAAATACACCTTCCTTTTGAGGATACAGGATCACAGGATGTTAGGAGTTGGAAGAAGCCTCTGGAAATACCCTTCTATTGGCACAGCACTGATGTGAGCAATTAATATCAGTGATAGAGATTGTGTATTAGGGGACACATGAGCACATTGTGAACCACTTAGTAGCACCATCACAGCAAAACCTCCTGCAGGAGCATCCTGGCCTGTGTAAGCAACTATCTTACTGTATTTGTTGCCAGCCATTTTTCTGCATTATTGACTTAAGTTTAAGTGCTGTCTTGTACTGCCCAAGATCTCCCTGGTTTCTGAGCACTGAAGATTGTAGAGGTGCTACTAGAGAGTTGTGTGCTTTTGCTGGCAGTGCTAACTCAGTGCAGCTGTCTGGGTGTGTAAAGAAAATGAGAACTTGGTCACATCTGTGTTTGTTAGAACCTTGTGTGTAGGCTGGAACTCTTGAATGTAGCATGCATTTTAGTCTGCATGTTAGAAAATTTGCCTGTGCTGTTAAGTTAATGTGCCAACACTTGTAGCGGTTGGATGGTTCTGATACTGAGTTTTGTAGTTATTTTTCCTGGCTGCACCAGTTGTTTCTTCAGTTTCCTTGCATCATGACAGTGATGTATATAGCCACAGAACTTTCTGGAAGTTGGGTTAGTGAAAGTGTATAGCTCTATTCCTCTTGCTTTGCTTAGTCTCATTAAACGTATTTCAAAGGTAATTTTCTTTTGTTACCACTGTCAGTATCAGTTGTCAGTACTTCCCACCTTTGACAGTGTATGTTGGGAAATGCTTGTGACATAACTATGTCTGACTAGCCACATGCCTAGCTGGCAGTCCACGGGCAAGGGTCTTTTTTCCTCAAGAGTCAACAGTTACTAAAACACTTTTACCGCTAACACTTCTTATATGAAAATATTTGTGTATATAAATGTTGACTGCTGAGCAGGGAAGAACTACTCTGATGCTGAATTATGCTCTCAAATGTTGGTAAATTTAATTGTAAAATTTTATTCCAGAAGTTAGCAATGATGCTTGAATTGTTGTAGAGAGCATTGTTTTACCTTTTAAAAAAAAGGAGAAGCTCTTTATTTGGATTTTTTTTGTCTGATTGTTAGTTTATTTTTGTGTGATTTTGTTGTTTGCCTGTGTTTTTTTAAAAAGGGAAGTCAGTGGGTCTTTTTGAGAGGTACCTTCATGGAAAAAAAGGTGGTGTTTTTGGTATTTGTGCTATAATGCTTTAACTTAGCTGCTATTTTTCCCTTCAATAGGTATACAAAACTCGGATATGCTGGTAATACTGAACCCCAGTTCATTATTCCTTCATGTAAGTATTTGTTACTTGTGTATGAATGTTGGAGTTACTTAATTTCTGTAAAACATTATGTAAAAAAAGCAGTTAAAAATGAGTGATTTGGGAAGACCTCATGAGTGATGACAGAGAGTGGTAGTATGACTGCTCTGTTTTATTATGGATGATCAGCTTACAAAGTTTGGATGATCAGCTTACAAACATTGAAATAGTAGACAAATATTTGAAATAAATTTGTTGGGCATCGGAATCACATTAAAATACAGTAGTATAATCTATTTCCTCCCTTTTTTAGACTGTTCTTCCTCTGTTAATATTTCATCAGGTAAAAGAGAAGTTAATTTTAACTGGGGGGGGAAGGTTGGATGGTTTAATGTCTTTGCTTTTGGTATTGCAGCTTTGTTAATTTACTCTTTTTTGCAAATAGTATAATAAAACAATTTTTTTTTCTCCATATAAAATTGCTTATTTATTTGCTCCCTGTCTTCACACTTGAAATGATACAGCTCTGCTCTAGAGAGTGTAACTCAATCAGCTTCCTTTTAGAAATGCTTCACCTTTCGACCTCTTACACCACTTGGCATTTTGTCATTGTTCATCTGTGCCAAAGTAATCACGTATTACATCCTGGTAAAAAGGAATAATTAGTACACCCAGTTTTCCTTGTAAATGTAACAGGAAAAGAGCTTGAACTAATAATACTTAAGTGCAGTCACAGCAAAATGGAGACTTGGTACTTCAAGCTTTCTGTTAATTTTTCTAGGAAACATCCTTCAGAAGAGCAATTTTTATGGAATGCCGAGATTAATTCCCTTAACGCATTCTCCTGTTATCATACAACTGAGAGAATCCTTTCAGTCTCTTCCATACTGGTTCTAATATGCAGTCCTAAATTTTTTTATTTTTCCAAATTAATTTAGCTTGGTTTGTGGAAGTGGCATATAAAATATACTCTTTATCACACACATTTCTTTTGTGTCATTAAAGGAGTGATGAGATTAAAGGAGTTATTGAACCCTTGAAAAAAAACTACATTGCTCATGAGACTTCATAGCAGTCTTAAAAAATGAGCAAATGATTATTGAATTTCAAATAAATAGTTCATTTTTTTTTTCATCTTTAGGTTTGTTTTATTTAATGGTAAAATAGCTCTTTTCTGGAACAAGGATGTTATCATGACACTTTAAACAAATTTGGGGAATGAAATGACCTCTCAGATCATCAAGCAGAGAAACTTCTACAATAGGCATGCTATGCTATTAAAATAGAAGAGAAAGGGGAGAAATGGGATTTTTTTTGACAGCTTTTTGATATAGTATGATGTAACTGGAAAAAAAAGTCTCCAGTCTAGATACTCCTACAGCTGAAATAGTCCCTTGACTTCATTTCTCTTAATGAAAAAAACATTTTTCTCATTTGTGCTGTAATCCAAGTTAGATAATTATACTGACAGCATTGTTTTGCACTATTCTTTCCTCAACTGAAATAGCAGTGCTGTCCGCATTAGAAAAAGTGTATAGCAGCACCTGGACTCAAAATAAAATGTGGATCTTTTCAAAGCACTTTGGCATCTTTAATTTTCTTAATATTATCCCCAGTGGAGAAATTACTAGGTTTCTCCTCTTACTTCCAGCAACAGTGATTGCATTTTATCAGTTTGCTTCTCTAGAAAACGTTTGTGGTTAAACAGGTTTTCGAAGCATTCTGCCTTGTTCACTCTCTGCTTATCTTGCTGTTACTCTTAAGAAATTTTTATCTCCTTATGTTCTTGATTTAATTCTGAATACGTTTCTGTAGAGATGATAAATGCTTACTTGAAAAGTGAAGTAAATGAGAATATATTGTGGCAATTTGCGAGGAAGCTTGGGTTCACTGCTTTCTTCCATAGCTGCTTTTTAGATCTTTCAGTTCATTAATTTTTGCTTGATTTTTATTCACTTAATCTTTTTTCCTGCTGTATGTTAAAATAGGAGTCAACTTCTCTCCATTACCCAGTAGTTCCCTTGATTTATCATCTATTTCAGTTTATCTATGATAGTTTACATGTTAGATGGACCTTTATTTACCTCTAAAAGAAAAAAATTACCTGAGTAGTGGCTAAGTATAAAAACTGATTTGATGCAAGTATATCCCTCGCTTTTTATTTTTCTAAAAGCTCTTAATTCTTATGCCAAGCAAACCAAAGGCAAATGGTCTGAGTTCTCACTGGAGTACTACCTGTTTTCAGACACCACAACAGACCAGCTCTGGTTTCAGCAAGATTTATTTTCAGAACATGATTCTTGATTCAGGTTGTTTCCTTCTCATTTCTGACTTTCAAACCGAGAACTGGACAGGTTAGCGTCATTCAATACTGGAATGAGCTGCCCAGGGAGGTGGTGGAGTCACCATCCCTGGAGTTGTTCAAGGCGGGTTTGGATGTGGCACTTGGTGCCATGGTCTAGTTTTGAGGTCTGTGGTAACAGGTTGGACTTGATGATCTTTGAAGTCTCTTCTAACCTTGGTGATACTGTGATACTGTGAAAGTCAGAGAAATACTGAGTGCTCCCATCTTGTATTAGTCTTAACAACAGTGCGAAACTACTCTGACTTGAAAGTTTCTACAATCCTGTGGTGAGCAATGGTATTTTATTTGAAAATTCTTGAAGATAGCATACATCTATGCAGAAAAACTTCCCTAAATGTGTGAGCTCTGTAACGATGACCTCAGAAATGCTTGGCAGGTTTCTTTGCACTGGGAGCAGAGTAGCTGGCCTTGCAACATCCTCACCATGATTGCAGCTTCTGCTTCCTATCTACCCTTCATGCTGTTCAGCTTCCTCCAGTCTTTTGCTTCCTCTACTCTCCTGTGAACTGCAGAAGTTGCAATATGATTCAGTTTTCTTCCTAAAGAACTCAAAATGTCTTCTGTTTTATCCTGTTCAGTCTTTCACAATAGTTTTGTTTTTTTAAAAAGTTTTTCTGGCTGCACAACTCTGCTTTTGTTGCTTATTATGGAAAGAGAAGGGAGAAGGATGGGGACCATCAGTGATTCGTGGTCCTTTACCCTGGTACAGTATTGACTTCCAGATCCTGTAGCTGTGCAGCTCTCCAACCACTTGGCTTGGGGCTGCAGCAGCTGTTCTAATAATGTTTCCTAACATAGTTGTGAGCAAACAGAACTTCTTGCTAAATGTGAGAATTGGCAAAATAATTCTGCCTTTGAAAGACTTTTTGGTTCACAACCTTTCAGTAATTGAGGCTGATAATGCTCCTTAGATATATGAATTTCCTCATCTGTGTGAAAGACAGTGTTTAAAGGAAATTACTAAGACTTGAAAAAAGACAACAGTTCTTGCTGGCACTGTAGCCCTGGTAGTCGGGGGGCTGATACAGAAGATGAGGGAAGAGAACATCTCTGTCTCTGTGATATCACTGATCCATCTGTTTCCAAGATCCTGTGTTCAGCAATAGCCAGTAATTTTTCTCATTAAAAGCTTTTCTTCTTTATTTATGATGAGTAATTATCTTGGAAGGAATAAATTGCCAAGATACAAGCTCATAACTTTTCCCAGTTATTCCTTGAAGTGGAGTGTTATAGCCTTGTTAAACGAAATTCCTCACCCTATTCTTAACAATAAAATAGGAGTTGAATTCAAAGGGAGAAATTAAACATAGTTTGTGAAATCACTTTTAAAATATTTAAAGGTGCATCATGTAGCAATACAAATTTCTGTCCTACAAATGCTACTTCTATTTCTTTGCAATTTTGTTTTTCTGTATGCTTTATGCTTTCTTCTGGTTCTTCTTTTCTGCCTTCTTTCAACTATTCAGTCCCTTCTTGTGTGCCATGTCTCACTGCGATATGTGCAGAAGGCAGATCAGTGCAAGTGAAAACATCCGTTTATATAATGGCAACATATTTTCTTTCTTGATCTTTATGAAACTTCTGACTGCATTCTTTAAAAAAAAATAATTCATTATTATTAGCTGGCTGTGCAGAAAATGTTGAAAAAAACTAGATCTGTAGGGATACCCTGTCTTAGTTATTATTTCTATATTTTTATCTCCCTGAGTGTTGAGTCTCTAAGAATTAAGTCTGTGTTTAGATCTGTATTGTGTTACTTTATAAATCCTAATTCTGTTTACCTATGATTAGAATTCAAAATACCTATTTTACTTAGCTTTTCTGTGCTTATGCCTGAGACAAAGGATGGTTACAATTACAGTGAGTTACTGTTTTCAAATGTTGGAATTTTCTTTTGTTAGTATAGGATATGTGATCTGCAGTATTGTTTGCTCTCTGTTACAGGTATTGCTATCAAAGAATCGGCAAAAGTGGTCGATCAGGCACAAAGGAGGGTTTTGAAAGGTGTTGATGATTTAGACTTCTTTATCGGGGATGAAGCAATAGAAAAACCAACTTACGCAACCAAGGTATTAAAAGAAGCGCTTAAAATTTTCCAGTGCTCTTTAGAAAGCATCGGCTCTGCAGTAAACTGCTTCTTAAGAATGCTGTCTCGGTTAGCTTTAATTGTATTTTCTTATTAGCTCTGTTTTAATGGAAAATAAGGCTTGCTATTAGTTTTGTTGACCTTCAGGAGAGTGTGGGAATTTGCAGCACAGTATGTCAATACAGAGCCCTTTTGAAGTGAAGGGAGGCTGTGAAAGTTAAGCGGAAATACACCTCGTGCTTTCCTTGGCATCTTCCATCAGCAATGTCAGAGTCAGGATACAGGGCTGGGCAACTGTTGTTGTCCCTGCCTTTCAAGGTTGAAATCTGAAGTTTTAATAACTATCAAACTGCAATAGGGAAAATCTAGTGCAAGGTTTCTTGCATGTATAGATGGTATGCTTTTATTGCAGTTGAAAACATAGGTTTTCAATTTTTTTTTTTTTTTCCTGTTTTGGTTTCTTCTTTAACAGTGGCCCATCCGCCATGGTATAGTTGAAGACTGGGACTTGATGGAGAGGTTTATGGAGCAAGTAATTTTTAAGTATCTAAGGGCAGAACCTGAAGATCATTATTTTCTTTTGGTAGGTGAAAACGTGTCTTGCTTGCAAAATTACATATGACAAATATGAATTCTTTTTCTAGTGTGTGTTTTAATTCTTAAATATGAACATACTTATCTTGGTAACTAAAGCAAATAAAAGCTACCTGGAACTTTTGTGACCTAGCTTATCCCATCCAGGTTCTTGAATTATTTAAAAGTGTTACAGTGACTGAACTCCACATTTTTTTTTTTTCTCTTCTTACTCCTCTTCAAACTCTCTTTCATATTTTTTTCCCTTCTGTTACTTCTCTACTGAACTCAGTCACCAAGTTTACATCATTTGAGGTGAAAAAGTACCTGTGTGTTTTGACTACGTAATTGTGGTCATTTTGGTTTTACAATGCTGCCACCTGGATGGTATGAGTGTGGATTATATATTTTTTTTTCTTTCATACGTGGGTTTGTTTGCGTAGTGAAATCGGAAGGCTTGATTCTTGCATTTGGGCAGATCAGCTATGAATTAATACTGCTATTATTCTGAAGCATTTGCTATTCCTTTAGTATTTTATGTAAGGCCATCAAAATAGGTAATGTTAGTATAATCTTTATAGAGCAAGTTTGGAATTAGAGATGTTGGCTGTGTTTGTTAAGGAATGTGTAATGCAACCATTGTCTTGCAGCAGATCTAATTAGGTTCAGTTGCTTAAGGTTGCATCCAGACAAGCTTTGAATGTCCCCAAGGCTCAAGGTGCCATAACTCTGAACCCATTTTCCAATATTTGATCACCCTCATTACCTTTGGTTTTTTTTTTCCTACTCAGGATTTCTCTATCGCAGTTTGTCTCTATGGCCCCTTGTCCTATCATTTTTGTGTCTGGCTTTATCCTCTTCTGACCCTTATATTACGTAGTTGATCCAATGAGAGACATTTTTTATTTTTATTTTGTCAAATATTGTGTAGCATTATCCAAAATCTTCATTCAGAGAAGAGACAATACTAAGAGTGTTTGGAATTTTAATGAAAATAGTAGCATGCTGTCATCTTTACAGCTGATCATATCAATTGGTTTTATAGTGATTGCCTTCAGAAGGAGAGACAACTTTTTTCTTTAATAAATCACTGAGGAATTCTGAAAATATTTGGATTCTTTAAGCATGCTGAAGTCTTTGTCTTTTGACTCATTTAGATTGATAGCCTTTGACTCTTTCAAGTGAAGTAAAAAGTAGTAATGAGCTAACCCGCCCACAGATTGGATCTTTGCTGTAAATTCTTAAGCAGTAATTACTATAAAGTTTTTGTTCAACAACTTCTATTTTCACTCAAATCATCACATTTTTACAATACAATCTATGTAAATTCTGTTATTACCAGAAGAGTTTCTAGATTTTTCTTAACCACACCATTTGCTTTTAAAAGCATTCTTCACACATCAGTGTTTTTACATCCTATTGTCATTGAATGACTCATCTTTCAGAATTAAGGTTTGGTGGTGTTCTGTTGGGTGTTTTTCATGTTAAAGTAAAGTGTTTGATCCAATGTAAGTAAAACTTGGTGTTTCTTTTGTCTCGCAGACTGAACCTCCTTTAAATACACCAGAAAATAGAGAATATACTGCTGAAATCATGTTCGAGTCTTTCAATGTTCCAGGGCTATATATTGCTGTTCAGGTAAGCGCAGGGCTGCTAGAAGTTAGAGCTAAAGTATTTCTACTTGAGCTAAAACCAGTTTCACTATGAAAACTACCAGTTGTGTTGGGATACTTTTATGTACTTAGAGTTTCACCATCCTTGATGTGCATTCATTTTGTGGTCTCTTAACTAGCTACCTGTATAGAAGGTTGCCACTAAGTGATACAGTATCGGTTGTGTCATAAACCAACCAACGTGTCACGTCATCACAGATGGTATTGAGAGGGGTTCAATTCTTGTGCTAATATGAAGTAGCAAAAAGATGTCTGGATGTGGCTAAAAAAAACATCAAGCAGGAGTCAAACCCTACATTCATGCAACCTCCCTTTCCATGCTGTAAGTCACCGTGTGGCTGTCAGTCTGGGTGTTGCAGGGAGGGGTACTGTAATGTGGGATCAGCAATGCAAGTGCTTTTATTAATATTTGGCTTTTGTGTGTGGTGTTTTACCAGGCTGTCCTTGCCTTAGCTGCATCTTGGACGTCAAGACAAGTAGGAGAACGAACACTGACTGGCACAGTTATAGACAGTGGTGATGGCGTCACTCATGTTATTCCTGTGGTAAGTGTGATTCTATAGTTTTTGAAGCAGAGTGGTTTATGTTGGAAGGGACCTCAAGGATCATCTAGTTCCAACCCTCAACCATAGGCAAGGACACCTCCCACTAGCACAAGTCGCTCAAGGCCTCATCCAGCCTAGCCTTGAACACTTCCAAGGAGGTAGCATCCACAGTCTCCCTCAGCAAGCTGTTGCAGTGTTTCACCACCCTCACTGTAAAGAACTTCCTCCTGACATCTAGTTTAAATCTCCCCTTTGCTGGTTTAAGCCCATTACTCCTTATCCTGTTATTACAAGACCTTGTAAATAGTCCCTCCCCAGCCCTCCTGTAGGCCCCCTTCAGATACTGGAAGGCTACTGTATGGTTTCCTCAAGCCTTCTCTTCTCTAGGCTGAGAAGCTCCAATTCTTGTAGCCTGTCCTCATAGCAGAGCTGCTCCAGCCCTCTGATAATCTTCATGGCTACCCTCTGGACTCGCTCCAACAGTTCAATGTCCTTCCTGTGTTGGGAGCTCCCAACTCTAGGTGGGATCTGAGGAGAGCAGAGTTAAGGGGCAGAATCTCCTTCCTTGCCCTACTAGCAACATTTGATGCAGCCCGGTACATGGTTGCTGTCTGGGCTGCATGCACACACTGCTGGCTTGTATTGAGCTTTTCATCAACCAAGACCCACAGGTCCTTTCCTTCAGGGCTGCTCTCCAGCCAAATAGAAAACATTTAACTGGAGAACAGTTTGTTCTGTAATTTCTCCCAGGTTTAGAGCTATGCAGAGAGAAGTCTTCAAAAATGTCAGATAATTTCCAGGCTTGTAGGTGTGGGGTTTTACTCTGTAGTGCACAAACTGTGAAAGAACTTCTCTGTACCCTGAGTCTGTTAGGACATGTTGTCTTTTTAGTGACTTATCGTAGAAGATGATTTGCCAAGACCAGGCTAAGTGATTGATGAAATTGATATTTGCAGTTTGTTTTGCTCATAAGGATGAATATAACCTTAACAGTAATCAGTCCAGAAAGTTTGGAAACTTCTTGTTTAATTTAGTCAATTCATATATAAAATAGAAATCATACGACCCGTTTGAGGGCAGATGTAGTATTGTTTCAATTTTTCTCCCATCTGTTGCCCAATGTTCAGTAGTATGCTGTCATGCATCAAGGAAAAAGAAGAGTTCCTTCCTGATTGAAAAACCCACAACCCCAAAGGTTAATTAATGTTCAATATCTGTTCCAATATATCAAGTTACTGAAAGCGAAACTAGTATGATTCTGTGATGTTTCAGTAAATAATTAACCTTTACAGCTGCAGCTTCTCAAGTATCAAATTGGTTTTGCTGTAGGTATTTATTTCCTTTTACAAAGCTACATACTTGGAATTCTATAATTGAAGTATTGAATAGTGTTATTCTGTTTCAAGTGGTTGACAATATGTCTGCCCATCTTTCCTAGGAAATTTAAATGCATGTCTGCACACCAGACACATTCTTCTTTTCAAAATGAAGCTAGATTGCACTTTTTAAGATTGAAATCTATACAAAGATTTTTTTTTTTTTTCTTCATGCCACAGTAAATTCAATTTAAAAAATGATTTGTTATACCAAATACTATTGGTGCTGGTCAGACAGATGCTCTAATGTAGCTGTTTCTTATGAATCTTGGCAGAATGTAGTGTCTAAATCTCTGTTCAGACTGTACATCCAAGATGGCATATTTCAAATAAGATGATTTGATTTTTCTGGAATTTGTGAACATGTTGAACAAATGGACAGCAGTAGCCACTTCTATGATAAATAATACCACGTCTATAATAAAGGGGACTTAACAACCACTTACATCTAGTGAAGCTAGCAGCAGTGGCACACTTTTTATTACTTTTACAATTTTCTGTGTTTGAAATAACTTTTTTTATAGGCATGTAAGCTGTATATAGGAAGTTGCAAGCATTTAATCTGAGTGCGATGCCTGGGTTCATCTGTTTGGATGTAGCAGGTTTGGTGAGCTTGAAGGCTAGTCCTGAGCACTTACTTTCTGCATTTGGATGGGATATTTTTAATACCCTGATAACTGGCCTTTGGGACGAGTGCGACTTACAAGGGTAGACAGATGGATGAGTGTGGGCCAGTCTGATGTTCTAAGCAGTCTCAATTAATGTGTTGAAATGATGCATTTTCTCCCTGCCTTCAGAAAATTAATCTTGGTTCATGTGGATTGTAATGTCTTGCATCAGTGGCTGTGACTGCAGAGCCACATCATTTATTATAAAATAATATTTCATGATACAAGGTTCCTTGACCTTTTTGGTAAGAGTAACCTCATTTTGAAGAAAAAAATAAAGGCCAGGGAATAGTGAATATAGCTATTTGTCTGCCTTACGTACTGGTGACCTTTCTGTTCCTCCTAACCTTGTCAGAATTATGAACCAATGCAGGCACTTTACAAGTAAAATAAAACTACTGAAAAAATTGATTTCTGGTAATTAAATTAACTGGTCTTAAAGGGCTTCAGTGTCACAGTTGCAGCTAGTTTACACTCCGTGTCTTTCCCTCCTGAGCTTGTTGAGATGAGTTCTTAGCAGTCTCTTTCTCTCAATTTTATTTACAGGCTGAAGGCTATGTCATCGGCAGCTGTATCAAACACATTCCGATCGCCGGGCGTGATATCACATACTTCATTCAGCAGCTGCTGAGGGAGCGAGAAGTAGGAATTCCTCCTGAACAATCCTTGGAAACAGCTAAGGCAGTGAAGGTAATGTGAATGTTGCAGGCATGAAGGTTATTTTGGGTAATTTGGTATCTATTTTTAAAGTGCAATCATCTCTTAAAATCATTGTCCTTACAAGTAGGAGGTCTCTGTGGAAGTGTCTAAATGACATAATAACATGAAATAACATGGACTTAAGGTATACACTTGGCTTGTACTCAGTTTGGCCTAGAATTTCACTTTTCACCTGTAGTCTCCTCTTTCACCTCCTCCCCCTTATTATTCTAATACTCAGTAGGAAATGTTCTAGGTGGAATGTGTAATATAAAGAGCTGTAATTACTTTCGTTCTTTCCGAATGTTGATAAGTTCTTTTTTTTGTAGTACAAAGGTATTCAGCTTAAAGTACACTTAAACCTTGTTTCTATGCCAATTCTTCAATATACTTTAGAACTCATTTATCACAATCACAGAAGTTTAGAGGAAAAATAGAAGTAATTTAGCTCAGCACAATGTGCTGCTTTCAGTGCTGCACAGGAATGATTCATAGCAGCAGAGCTATTACCTGACTGTATACAGTAAATGTCAGCTCAGCCATCTTTGAGGCCTGTTCTCTATCTGACAGTGTAAAACTTTTAAGTTTAAATTACTACACTTTAATTTTAAACTTCATACCATCTTCTCTGCTACATCTAAGAAGATATTTCTAACTGTACATATTAATTTTCAGGAACGCTTTAGTTATGTTTGCCCTGACTTAGTAAAAGAATTTAACAAGTATGACACAGATGGTACAAAGTGGATTAAGCAGTATACCGGAATTAATGCTATCTCTAAGAAAGAATTTACCATTGATGTTGGCTATGAGAGATTCCTGGGGCCAGAGATTTTCTTCCATCCTGAGGTAAGCTGATTTGAATTGTCCATACTTTTTTTTTGGTCTATGTGTCAATTATTAAACAATGTAGTAAGTAAATATTTTTGTCTTGCAATTTTTAATAGAATATTCATGTCTCAGTGCACTGTGCCATGTCTGAAAAGTCACACTTCTAAATGTTCTGTCTTCTTGCCTTTATATCCTCAATCCCTCTTCCAATGTTGAGAAAAACTATAACAGAATAAAGCTTTTTCCACCCCTCCTGCATTCTTCTCTTGCATCTTTTTTCATGCTGCACAGTTTTGCTCTGGTGCTCAATATCTAAGAAGGGCCAGTATCCTTTGACCTATTATGACTGATAAAAGCTATGAAAGAGAAGAACTGGCAAAATGGATGATGCACGCTTGCTGTTCTTTCGACGCCTCTATAAGTGGCAGCAAAAAGCTAACAATTATTTCCATTATTAGTTTACCTGATGTCTCTTGCATAATTTGACAGGTTTTTTTTTCCTGTTTTATCCCCTTCCCTTTGCAGTATGTATGTGATACTATACATTGACTCATCTTGATTTTATTCTTGATTGTAGTTTGCTAATCCTGACTTTACACAACCTATCTCAGAAGTAGTAGATGAAGTTATTCAGAATTGTCCCATTGATGTTAGACGTCCTCTGTATAAGGTCAGTAGTGGTAATGACTCTTTTGGGGTTGGTTGTTGTTTTTTTTTTTTAAATGCTTATTTTGAAAGGATTGTGCTTTATATTGAATTAACTTTGAAACTATTATTTAAAACCCATCCATCAACTAAAGGAACCTTTTTCTAGGAATTACTCCAATGTGCAGCAGGTTTTATGTTGTTCGCTTGGACTTTTTCAGATGTGATGTTTCATGATTCAACTTTTTTAAATACAAAAAAGGCAATAAGGAAAACTCTGAGTGAAAAATGTGAGGTGTACGAAGATACAAATAAGTTTTAAAGCACAGTCAATTTTCATGTGACAGCCTCTTTGTGCATTTGTATTCTGTCATGCTTAAGTGTTAGGTAATTTAAAACTTAAAAGCGTAGTTGCTAACTGTAGTTCTAAAAACTATATTTAGAATCTAAAACTGGATAAAGTTGGGAACTTATGTTTTCAGAAGCAGTTAATGATTTTTGTTACTCACAACAGAATATTGTCCTCTCTGGAGGCTCAACCATGTTCAGGGACTTTGGTCGTCGTTTACAGCGAGACTTGAAAAGGACTGTTGATGCCAGACTGAAACTTAGTGAAGAACTTAGTGGTGGCAGACTGAAGGTTAGTTCTTGCAACTAATGTGCTTAACAAGCATCTTTCCCTCCCTTGTATACCTGGAACATGCCAAAACAATCACAGAATCATGGAATTGTCAGGATTGGAAGCGACCTCAAAAATCATCCAGTTTCAACCCCCTGCCAAGGGGAGGGACACCCTCACACTTGACCAGGCTGCTCAGAGCCCCATCCAGCCTGGCCTTAAAAACTGCAGGCATGGGGTTTTCACTGCCTCTCTGGGCAACCCATTCCAGTGTCTCACCACCCTCATGGTGAAGAACTTCCTGACATCCAATCTGAATTTACTGTCCTCTATTCATTCCCTCTAGTACTGTTGCTACCTGACCTCCTAAAAAGTCTCTCACTAGCTTTTGTGTAGGCCCCCTTCAGATACTGAAAGGCCACAATAAGATCTACTTGAAGCCCTTGAGTTCTAGTCTGGGTAATTTTACAAAGCAGAGCGGGGAGGGGTGGGTAACTCCCAAACCATCACAAGCCTTCTCTTCTCCAGATTGAACAGCCCTAACTCTGTCAGTCTGTCTCCGTAGAATAGGTGCTCCAACCTCATTGCCCTTCTCTGCAATGTACTGGAATGATGCTCTTGTTTGCTGAAATGTCTTTATTTTCACTTAAAGTTATTACAGAAGCTTTTCAGAGTTTGGTGTATAGTAGAGAATCCTGGACTGGTGTTGGGAAATACTTGCATTATCCTTTCATTGTAGTAAGCTACAGTACTGTTTCTACAGGTAATGCATTTGTGCTGCCTGTCTCTTATTAATGAAGTGAATCAAGTCTCGTTTGACTAAAGGATGGGACTTCTGCCTGCTGTGTAAAAGAAGATGGGCACCCCCAGCATGTTTTTGTGCTTGGTGTTTATCCATCAGTTGCAAATCATTGTCCTCAGCCTATTGAATTTAATAAGAGAGATGGAATGAGCTCATTGTTGAGCCACCAGAGTAATCAGAGTGCTGGAGCACTTGTCCTTGAAGAAAGGCTGAGTGAACTGTCTTCAGAGAAGAGAAGGCTTTGGGACTCCTGCTAGCTGCTCCTTGATGATACATGTGGGAAGATTAGAAAGAAACTCTTGATAGTGCTGAGTAGTGGGTGCAGGAGAGGCCACAGGTAGAAATTGAAACAAAAAAGATTCAGCTTGGATAAAAGGAGAAGTTTATTCATTGTGGATCTCTGGGCATTGGAAGAAACACCCAGAGAGGTTATGCAGTTTCTGTCCTTGGAGCTTTGAGTTTCAGCTGGATAAACTATGAATAACTACCTCTGCCATAATTACTGGCTTGAATGTTGAATCTGTTACCAGTGATCTTTAGGTGCTGTTTCAAATTGTTCAGATTTGTTCATGAAACCTAAAGGTTAGCTTTCTGAAGTGGTTTTTGTTTGTTTTTGTTTGTTTGTTTTTATTTTTGTGGGGGGGTTTTTTTTGGGGGGGGTGTTTGGGTTTTTGGGGTTTGGTTTTTTTTTTTTGGTAAGGGCCAAATAGTATGGATCTATTCTTACAACTGCATAAATGAACAAGTGCCTCAGAAAACAGAATGTGGATAATTAGAGAGGGACACAGTAGTGGAACACTTGGGAGAAAATTGGTCTGAATGGAAGTATCTTATATGCCTGATAAAGCAGGCAACTGGCAATTTACAAGCAAGAGCTATTTCTTAGTCTGGAATGTTCAGTAGACAGTCTTATGGTGTAATTCTAAATTTACATACCCAGCATTTAAGAAAATACTAATTTGCGAAAAGTAAGCTTGAAATATGTGCTCCTTTTATAAAGACCTATTTTTTTACCAGCAAAAGTGACTTCTAATGATTGTTTTTTTTCCCTTTTATAGCCTAAACCCATCGATGTACAAGTCATTACACACCATATGCAAAGATACGCTGTTTGGTTTGGAGGATCAATGCTGGCTTCCACAGTAAGTCAGCTGGAAAGCTGAGGGTGTTCTTAGTTGTTTTGGCTATGCTTTTGGATTTCTCGTCTCCTCTAGTTCATACCAAATGCAGTTGGGGGATTTCTGATAGGCTGTGGGTAGCAAATAGACCTTCTCTGCCCCGCCTTGGAAGCTTTGCATTAAAGATCTGGAAAGGCAAATGAAAGCTGAATTACAGCTTTGTGCTGAATAGTGCAGAATATGTTGTTAGCCATGTGTGATGCACCGTTCCTTTCAGGACTTCCAAGTTAACCCGTATTTGTCGGTCATTTTTTGGTTTTGTTTTGGTTGTTTGTTTTGCTTTATAAATGTCAGTATTGTTACAATGAGTTGTACCTAGCAATAAGTAAATTTTTTTTTTCCCTTCCCTTTACAGCCTGAATTCTACCAAGTATGCCATACCAAAAAAGATTATGAAGAGATTGGTCCTAGCATCTGTCGTCACAACCCAGTGTTCGGAGTCATGTCTTAAAGCTGACCTTGGAGGGGTCAGGGATAGGGAGATGGGGAGGAGGAGTCTTTCTGATTACTTGTTTGTCTGACGGCTGGTATTAAGATAACAAACATGACTTGACAATAAGAAAAAGACCAAACACAAGCAGGATTATTTTAATAAGTGTCTCAACATGCGGATGTAGTGGAAAGCCAAAATGATCACGTTTTTTTCTTTAGATTGATTATTTGAACCTGTGCGTAACAAAACAACAAAAAAAGTGGATTTTAGTTCTTTCTGTGCCCTGATATTTTGTATATTAATGGATTATCCAAGATTTGATGGGATTTGATGGTGTGTAGATAGTCAGCTCTAATGCTTCCGTTGTGCCCTTTCACAGGTGCAGCGCAGGAGCTTGTTTATATTTCATACTTTTTTATACTTTGAGGAAAAATATGAATTAAAAAAACTGTAATATTTGACGAAAAAAAGAAATTTACCAGTGACCAACTTAAAAGTAAATTTTAAAAAAGAAAAAAAAAAAAAAAGTCATGACTCATGCAACTACTTCTTGCAAATCATGACCAGTCTAAATCCTGGGTTCCATACAATGCGAGTGCTTTTGGAACTAAGAAGCTAGTATCTTGGATTAACCGATGCCTGCTAGTGCTTTCTGATTACTTGGTGCATTTTCATACTATCTCTTGCTTTAAAAGAAAAAGGAAAAAAAAAAAAAGTAAAGACAAGACTGTTGGACCAGTATTGCAGTTCTGTAGTGTCATTTCTAATTAAACCAAATAATCAGGTTATCAAAATTGGTGTATTTAAAGCCTAACACCATTCCAATAAAGGCACAAAATTTCTTTTTATGTTTGTGTCAGCCTTGTTAATCTCATTCCGTGGGAAGTTTGTGAGCATGGGTTCCTACGTATCCGCTGTGGTTTTTGACGAGTAAGGTTGGTCAGTAAGGTAGAGATCATTGTGTGCATTGTGTAAACTGAAGTGTGAGCAGTTTAGAACTGCAGTTTGTATGTTCATCTAGATAGCACTTACCTATACAAACCTAACACCTCCTCCATTGTTAGGTTTGTTCATCTACTTTGTTCTGTAACTCTTTCCCCGCCATGCTCTCTCAAGTGGTGGTATACAGGAGACAGCACTGCGTTTTCAATCTCTGTGGTTTTTCTGCAAGAAAATACCATGTAGATAAAAATAAAGTGAAAACAATCTCTTTCTCATTCTTTCTAGGAAGAATACTTCATGTGTTGATGGAATGTTTTACAATTTCTGTTAACTGATGAATGAAAACTCTTCAGACACATCTGAACTCACAGATGTAGTTAAGGTTGTTTATGTATAAGACCATAAGAGGGAGATCTCTTGGTTCCTTCTAAACTCTAAAGATGCCTCAGATTTTTTTGTCAGAGAAATTTTTCAGTTGTCTGAGCTTCTAAGTCAATTGATTCTAAACATGATGAATGGGACTTCAGAACAAGGATAAATATGGGAATGCAATTTTACAGTTAGACATTGATTCTAGCATGTGAAGTTTTATAAACAGAACCTTAGCAGAAACAAGAAAATGTTAAATAATTGTATCACAAAACTCTGATTATTAAGGCCTCCCTATTGAAGGTATAGATTCTACAGTTTTTTCAAAGAGTGACTGAGTCACAACTGCTGGCTGTGGTAAGAAAGGCCGATAGGCAAATATGTGCAAAATAAAGATGTTCGTTTAAGCAGTGCTTTTCTAACAGTCCTCTGGTTCTGTAGCTGCATCATGCTCTAATGACTGAATTTTTTGGTAGAATGCAACAGCCCAAAGATAAGGTGAGGTGGTGTGTTTTTTCCTCTCCAGAAAGTAGTCTTAAAAAATTCACGTGAAAAGCTCAGTAGTTCCTGAAGCATAAATGCATAGCATTGTGATAAAATGCTCCTGGCACTCACAGCCACATAGAGCTCTAGGATTATGTGCAGATAACACACAGAATGGGTAGGGATGGAGATAACTCTCTTAGCTGAGGGATGAGCCTCATTTGTATTAGCTGAAAGTTACATGGCAGCTAGCCCTAGATGTAATCATAGCTATGCTTTAGGAACCCAGACTGAACATTTATGTTCCGTTATTTCCTTCTGCTGTCATGTTCAGGCCTATTGAGGCCACAGCTTGAGTTCTGTGTTCACTTCTGGATGTCACAGTAGAAGCAAGATACTGCTCTTCTCTGGACATACTCCAGTACCTCAATGAGGCTGTTGAGGGGTTGGGAAGAGCAGCTGAGGGAGCTAGTGTTGTTTAGGCCAGAGAAGAGAAGACTAGGGTGATATCTTGCTGCTCTCTCCAATTACCTGAAAGGAGGTTGTAGTGAGGCCAATGTTGGTCTCTTCTCCCAAGTAACTAGCAATAGGATGGAGGTAAATGACCTGAAATTGTACCCGGGGGAGATTTTAGTTTGAACATTAGGGAAAACTTCTTTTACCGAAAGACTGATGAGGCATTGGAGCAGGCTGCCCTGAGAGGTGATGGAGTTGCCATGGTGGAGATGTTCAAGAAGCATGTAGATGTGGCACTTAAGCATGGTTTAATGGACATGGTAGTTTGGTTATGGTTAGACTCAGTGAAGGCCTTTTTCAACCTTAATGATTTTATCATCTTGAAGGAACTGTGGCAGTAAATGAAAAGCCAGCAGTAGAATTCAGTTGATGTGCAAGGAGCCCAGGGAATGAGAGCAGGGTAACAGGAACTGAGAGGTGGTTGTGAGTGATTTGAGAAGACTCAGAGAGATACTTAGGAGTGAGACTCTTCAAGCAAATCTGGTTTCATGTGGTTGCTTTACAGGCTGTAAGTTGAGGTGCGCTGGGCTTGAGTGGAGCTGCTCTGCACACAGCTGTCTGGCTTAGTGAGTGGTGGCGTTGAAGTATTCAGAATTTGGCTGTTCTTGGGCATGTTGGTGGGTAACAAGAAGAGCCAGGTGATTCTCATGTATTGTGTTTCAGCAGCTGGTCTCTTGCAGGACATGAGAGGGGACAGGAAGAAGCCAGGCTGGTGGACTTGCTGCTTCAGGCAGGTCTGTGAGGTTGGTATTTACCAGAATAGGCACTACCTGGTGCTGGGAGTCCTCTATAGCTGTGCTCTGTCTGGCACAGTCGTAACTGGATTAGCAACTAGCTGGTGTGTCAAGGAAACAAGTCTGCTCATAAACAAGGTCTTTGATGGGAGGAAAAGTTAACATCTGAGAGTGAAAACTGTGAGACTGAAAGCAGGAGTTGCTGCCAAGTGTAAAATCAGATGAGATACTAGCAATTTTTGTTATTGATTTGTAATCTTCAGGACTAAGGCCAGAAGTTTGGTGGTGGTTTTTTTTTTTTCCCCCCCAACTTCTGACAGATCTCTGATGCCAAACTGTGTAGTAGCTAAGCAGCTGAGGAATGAGTGGTTTTACCACCTTCTGCAACAAACTTGATTCTGTATACAAAGGTAGAAATCTCATGCTCTGAAGAGAAGCTGTGTTGTTTATCTCAGCATTGCCTTTTTAGTAGACCTCAGCACTCATCAGCACTCAGAGATGGCATGTGTGTCCCAAGTGCTGCTGAGCTTGCTCTGGTGCTATGTGGACCAGATATATTTTATCTAGCTACCTACATCCTTGATTTTGTAATTTGGCTTTTGTTACAGTCGTTCCTTCCAGTATGTCTTCCACAAAGGCCTGTACTGATAGGATGAGGGGCAGTGGTGTCAAACTTGAGTAGAATTAACTTGGATGTTAGGAGCAAGTTCTTTACAATGAGGATAATGGAGCACTGGAACAGGTTGCCCAGAGAGGTGGTTGAGGCCCCATCCGTGGAGATAGTCAAGGTTGGGCAGAGAAGGTTGGACTACATGACCTTTGGAGGTCTCTTCCAACCCACACCATTCTATAATCTCCTTGTGGCTATAAGAAAGTTGCTTTAAGCTTCTTTTAGTAATGTGTGTGGAAGAGAGAGGAACCAGAACATTACACAGCAGTTGTTCTCTTGTATCTGTAAATCAAAATGTTAAGCTTATAGAATGGAATAACAGGGAGGGTTTTGTGATGTTTTTATGTTGTAGAGAGAAAATCTGAAAAGATGCACAGCTATGGCTGATTTTTGGTTTGTGGGGGAACTAAAAGTCTACGACCAGCTCTTATTAATGACTTGTACTGAGTGGAGAGTCATCAGTACTTAATGACACTAGATAATTGCAGTACTGTATACTAGGAATAATTCTTTAGGAATGCTTCTTCACCTGTAGCACTGGATCCAGATCTGAGCTGATGTTGCTGGTGAGGTGATGGAAAGGCTGTCTATGGGTAGGTCATCCTAGGGGGTCATGTAAGACAGGCACTGATCTGTGAGTAAAGGGCAATTTCAGAAAAACCCTCTGCCCCCCTTAAACTTGTACCTGACATTGTTATTCTATGCTATTAATTGCAAAGGCAAATGTTTAAATGGAAAGAAAAAAATAGAATTAAATCTGCTTTCTTCTCCTAAGGCTTGTTACTGTGGAGATTACAATTTGCACCCATGTACAAATTTGGTTTTTTTTTTTTTCCCTCTTAGTTTCAAAATCTTGTATTCATCATTAGCATACCAAAAATACACAAAATCTTCTACTTAATCTCTTTGCATTTCTTTGAAGTGCAAATGGACAACCCGGCAAGGAATGGGTGCAACATGTAGCAGTATTACCCTTCCCCTTCCATTACTGAGCTAGGTGCAGCTGGGCTAGAGCTGTGCTGGTGGGATGTGGTGGGTGACAGCTTCAAGTATACAAAATGCACGCGTAGAAATGTGAGGTGGCAAAAAGCCTACAATGATGCTTCTTTTTAGTCATCAAAAGCACCGTGAGGTCTCTGTGCATGCTGTGTGATGGAGAGGTTAATGGGACTATGTTATGAAGTAGCATAAAGGAAACTTGTTTGTCTATTGTCCTGGTGATTGGCAGGAGACCTGGAGCAGTGCTATTTCTGCACAGAACGTTGCAAGGAGCACTAAAATGTCTCAAGAGTGGCCTGCCTGAACTTGGCTCACTTTTCTAATCTCCAGGAGTTTGATTTTATTCCATGAGACAAAGCAGGACTGGAGGCTTAATTTGCGCTGTGGTTCAAAGCTTCTATTTCCCTGCTGCTGAACTTAGAATAAATCAAAGGTCACTGCCAAGTCAGTTTAAGCTCAACTTTTCATTCTGTGAAAACATTTGTGACCAAACATTAAGGAGATGAATGAGTTATTACTTGAAAAGCTGACGACAGGCAACTGCTGAGCTGTGTGTGTTCCTGCTGCCAGCTGGTGGGGTGGCATTGTCCAAGTTTACCACCTGTAACCATGTCACTTTCTGTGTAGGATGAATTATTTTCTTTCAAAACTTCTGTGGCAGTAAAATGAAGATAATTATGTTAGCAGTTACCATTGCTTAGTTTATTTGTTGTGGTGATTTTTCTGGTGTAGAAGCAAGCACTGGAATAATAATGAGCTCCCAATGTTGGTCACTTTCCTTGTGCTGGCCTAAGCATGCGAGTTTCCAGTTTCAAACAGCACATTGCTGCCCAGCTCCTGTGGACATTCAGGTGGCTCTTTCTCCTCTTCATCCATAATCAAAAACTTGATTACAAAAAGGAGGGCACAGCCTGTCTTGTGCTAGCTGTAGGTGTGCCTCACCCGTACAAGAGGCAATGCCCTGTGTTTGGACATAGCCTCCCTTGTGATCCTTCTAATGGAGAGATGGCAGTTTCTGGTATTCATCTTTTGCTACTCTATATCACATGGGTTGTATAAATTTTCTGGTAACGGTAGTGTGCATTACTCAGAAATGTCTTCATGAGTGATGCTACTCTTAACTGGAAACACCTTTAGACCATTCCTGAAGCTAAACTATAGAGGGAGACCTATGAGTATAAAGTTTTGGATGGAGATTCGAGATTGGGTTTTTTCTATTGATAGAAGGCTGCCTTATCTGCTGTGATTCATAGCAACCTGCAGGCTTTTTCCCAAACTTGCATTTAATGCTGGAGAGATACCCAGATAAACTCTTGCTGTTGTACTGTAGGAACTGAAGATGTAGTGCTTGATAGGGAACATGGAACAGTGATAAGGTTGAGAAAAGTTGTTGTGGGTTGGTTTTTGGTGTTTGGGGTTTTTTTGATTTTTTTCCCCCCTTGAGTTAACGATCAGGAGAGGAAAGACTAACACAGAAGCAGCCATTTTCACTTCTCAAAAACTCATAGTTCAGGTTTGTGGACATCAAGGACAAATTTTTGTTTTTTTAACATCTTGTCAAAGTTGTCACAGTGTAAGTGAACTTTGGAGCAGGGGTTTAAATGTATCTTCTTTCTGGCTAAAATGCCCTGGCTCCTAAACTATACAGTAGGTTGTCTTCCTGGTCATCTTGTTTGGGTGACCAATCCTGGGAGAAAGTTTACAGCTCATGATTTGGAGGCCAGGTTTGCATTTCCCTTGGTTTTGGAGATTAATGTCCTCTCACTGCTGCATCGAGGGACTGGCTCTTCCTTCTGCCCTTCCCTGGCTGGCTGGGATGAGCAGCCTTTGGAGGCTTCAGCTTAGTGCTGCATGTGGGGATGGATGAACCTGGGCAGGTCCTTGGGGACCCAAATTCCCCTGCAGAGTGGAATCTAAAGACTCTAGAGTACAAGAGCAGCAAGAAGTTACAGCTACTCTGTTTACTGTTGCTGTCACTCTGAGGTGTGACATGTATGGACAGTAGGAACAGCTTTGCAGCCCTTTCTGCATCCACTGCAGGTACTTTGGCCTGGACTCCCACCCCTGGTCTACAGAGCCCCATGCAGGCCACCTCCTGCTTGCACAGACTATTCTCCACCTCCAACCCTCTTCCAGTTCACTTTCACCCTTTGGGCCACATACGGTGGGTGCTTCCTCTTGCTCCTGTACAGAGTTCCTGCAAATTCATCATTCTAGCAAGCCTTGCGAACCTCTGATGGACACTTTACTTTGGCTTGGCTGTGCTGTTGGTTGTCCTAGTTTAGTGCTTTTTTATTTGTTGAAATCATTCAAGCCTAAGTGGGTTCAAGGTTTAAATAAACATGGAGATCAGATTACATTGTCCTCTCATCTCCTTTCACATAGAAATCCTGTAGACATAGGCTCAATACGCTGTATTGTGTCTTATGGGAGGTGGCTTTCATGTATTCATCTCTAGTGAGGGTGGTGAAGCACTGGAACAGGTTGCCCAGGGAGGTTGTGGATGCTCCCTCCCTGGAGGTGTACAAGGCCTTGAATGACCTGTACTAGTGGGAGCTGTCCCTGCCTATGACAGGGGGTTGGAACTAGATGATCTCTGAGGTCCCTTCCAACCTTACCATTCTATGATTCTAGGGCTTAGTTACTCAAGGCAATGACAGTCTGGCCTTTCTGAAGCTGTGCCTGGCACCCATGGGAAGAGGAATTTCTAAGAAACTGGCTTGAGTTGTGAAGGCAAAAATGTGTCCAGGTGTCTGGCTTTATGGATCTGGGCAGACATACCTAAAATGTTGGGGGGGACAGCCAAAAGTGTCAGCAGATCCTTGAGGCTGGGTGCTGCTGCCCATGGTGGAGCAAAGGGTCTGTCAGCAGTGACTCTGGTCTGAGGTGAAAACCTCTGAAACCTCCCATTTGGCAGGGTGCTGATTAGTTTGGTTTTATTGTTTTCTTCAACTTCTGAAATCTGAGATTAAACCAGAACCTGTTAATGGTGAAAAATAACAAGAGTCTTGCTCCAAAGAATAATGACTAACAGATAACAAATACAAAGCATCAGGTAAAACTCCAAGGAAACCGGAAAATGAGGAAGATGGAAGAGTCTGTTATAACACAGATTTGCTGCTGAAACACCTTGGGGATGGGAGTTGGGCAGCTGGCCTTATCGCAGCATGGCTGTGCTTAAATATTTATTTACTGATTGCATTAGAGTTGTCTGAGGAGGCTTTGCGTGGAGCGTTTGTAGGGACGACGCAGCCAGGGTTTCACTGTCAGTTTCACACTTAGCCACGGGATGGCACTTTCCCACAAGAAATCCTGCATTGCTGCAGCCTGGAAAAAAGCCCTTGTCACAAGCTACCTGGGGAAAAAGCATCGAACTGAATGCATCTGGTGGCGAACCTTCATGGAAGGGCAGATGTGTTCTAGTCACAACAAAATGAGGAAGATTAGAGCCTTGTCTTCCTGTTTAGAGGCAATAAACCAGTGTTTCCCTGCAGATGTGAGTGCTCAGATATCTTTAAGATGCTCTAGCAAACAGAAGTGGTGTGAGGCTAGCTTTGAATGCTGAGCTGGCCTATGTCCCTCAGCGCAAGAGATATCAGAGATGTGTTGGGGAAGAATCAGTATATGGGGAGATGTAATGCAGTGCATGAAGCCACTTCGGAAGGTGACTATGGGGAGGCTTTTGTACTCCGATTGCAATTCACTTCTGAATGAGTTCAACCCCTCGGACCTCTGTGAGTGCCTAGGAGACAATCTGGAGCAATGCTGTTGTTTTGTAAGATGTGAGGCACCCACAAGCAGAGATAGAGCAGAGTTCTGCCGGGCCAGGCTTTATCAGTGTCTGGGTAGAGACCTGTTGTAAGCAGGTGCCATTGGCATTGTGTACTTGTCATGCACAAATTGTAGATAATGATAATGTTGTCCTGATGTACTGATACTTAACCACATAAATGTCACAGTGTCGTGGTGCAGCTTGTCAGGCCTGTCTGAGCAAAGCATGCTTTTACCTGATTTAGTTTATAAAAGGGGAATGTTTGGGGTTTTTCCCAGAGTTTACTATCAGCATGATGTTTCCATCGGGAATGTTTCTCTGCTGCTCAATGAGATTTCCTGTCAGCAACCATCTCTGGTGCAGCTCCCAGTCTTGAGTTAGGGCACTTCCCAGTCCACTTCCTTTTGGCTGGAAAGGGCAGTGTGAGTGGGATGGGCTGCCCCTGCTCATCCATTCAGATCTCTTTCCGTTGTAGCTGCTGTGAAGGCACAACTAAACTGTATGCTCCTAGTGGGTGTAGGGAGGAGACACGGGGGCCACAGCACCAGCTCCCTCTCACTATGTAGCTGAGCTTTCCCAGCTGTGGTCACACAAGCCTGTGAGCCAGTCTGGAGCACAGTCACTGGAGTTGCAGTGGATGGCAGGAGAGTCAAAATCTGTGAAAGTAACGTTAGGACTTGCTCAACAAGAAATGTGGCTTTACAGAGCCACATGTCAAGACAGTCACTACCCTGCAGCCCTCTTCTGGGGAGCTGAGCCATAACCAAACTGTTTTGGTGCAGTTACAGCATTGAGGCTGAGCAGATGCCATGGAAGTAGACCTGGGCTGGGACTGTGCAGCAGCCCTGGTCACCTCTCACCGTTAATGGACCTCTGAATATTTTTAGAAGAACTTCTCTAATTATTGCCTAATGCATACTGATTTTGTCAGTCATGACCTGATAACCTTCTGCTTCTCTCTCACCTCCGTTAACTCATCTGACTTGCAAAATGTCAGTTGTGATTTATTTGCTAAACTAGGCAAGCTGGCAGTGAGCTTCAAAACCTTCAGCTATGAAATACCTTGAGGTGGGGGATGATTTTGCTACATCTATACCATTACACCTGACTGATTATCTGCCCGTTTGCTCCCCTTCTTCCTTGCTCAACCTACATACTCTCCTGCAGGGCACAGCTTGCTGAAGCACTCTGGAAGTTGCTGAAATCTGTCAAAGTGAGATGAACAGGACCCGTCTCTGAGGTTAGAGTGAGGGAGTGCCTGATGCCTTGGGACTAAGCTGAAGGGGCTGAATGTGGGTTATGATGTGAGTGAAGAGTTGCCACAAGGATGTGGTACAGACAAAGCTGCATCTCCTAGAGCATTTTCCTGGATGATGCTGGTCATGCTGGGTGCACACAGAGTGGACTTGCTCACCTGATAATTCACCTCCTCACTGCATGGTTGTCCTGCACTGGCCAAAGCAAGTGAGCTTTTGCATTGAGAAACTAAGGTAACAGCAGCTCTCTGCTGGCACAAATACTGCTCTTAAACATCTGTGGTGCTCCACTTTCTCTTCTCCTGCTGTACTTAAGGAAAGGCTTCTTCATTTATCATCTTTGCCCTATACAGCTAATTAATGATTGAAAGGATAGCAGGGGACAGTGATCCATATCCTGTGGAGTTGATGTCTCATTTTGTAGTGCTCTACAAATGCCTTCTTCCATGTTTTTCCTTTGTGCCCAAGAGTCCCTTAATGAGCAGGGTGGGTTTGCTGTGACAGTGTCACCAGAGCTGAGCATCATACTGAGAAACTGGAGATGGTGCTGTGGCTCATGAGCTCTGTGCTGTTTGTGGTGAGGTCCAGGCTGTGGTCACTGGCAAAGCACATCGGCACGCCTGCTCCCTGCCTTCTATCCTGGCTGAAAACCTGTCTGGAGAGCAGGGCTATCTAAAAATACTTTCTGCAAGTAATGGCCATCAAAGACCACATGCTGTGACCCAGACCACCCCTGCTGAGAAACCCCCGAGAAGGCTTTTCCAGCCTCCCAAAGACAGAAGGCTTTTCCAGCCTCCCAAAGACAGAAGAATGACAAGGTATTTTCCAGTGCCCCGGATATTTAAAGGAATTGTGAAAGAGTGTAATAGAAAGACAGATAAAACAAATGCAGAGCTCATGTACATAGCATTACATGGTGAGCACAAGTCTTCCATGGCTTGCTGCACAGTGTTTATTTATATGGTTTATGTGATACCTCTCCACCATGAGATTTTATGTGTACATAGTACAGTAGGATTTGAATTGACAGCTGCATGGCTCCAGTGCTCCCCATTTTCAGTGTGGCATCCAGGGGTTTCCACAGCTTGCCCAGCTGCAGCCTGGCCCCTGGCTTTCATATCAAAGGTTAATTATCCTTTAAATGAGAAACCTGTTTGGCCCTGGAAGTCAGATCAAGGTTAAGGGTTTGCGCAGAGTGATTGCATGGGGCTGAACCCAGTGCAGGGCCAGCCAGGGAAGAAGGGGCAGCTGCTTTACATGCTCACTCCTCAGCCCATCCCAGCATCTTGCCTGCCAGCTTTCATCATCAGATACACACTTTCTCTTAGGCTGTTGGTCCTTAGGAGTGGAATTTAATTTTTCTAAACACATAGCTGAGTAACAATATATTAATTTTCATGCATTTCTTGGTCTTTAGGGGCCAGGCTGGTGTTAGGAACTCATGTGAATCAGAGTAGTTTAAGTAATAACCAGAAGCAATATTCACCAGGAAAAATAATATTGAAAGTTTCATTCAAAACATACTGAAAATGTGAAATTCTGTTAGCAGAAAAGATTTGCACCTGTCTGATTATCTCTGGTGGGCTGCACTGACTTCTGCTGGCAGACTCAACCCTGACCCAGGCAGATGAGGTGGTGCTGCTGCTGCAGGGCTGTACAGCTCCTGTGAGTCCTCTGAGCCTCCTTGTAAGCATGACCCTTGCTACTTGCCAGTGCAGCTAAGGTGAGAGTAATGAAAGTCACTTTGCTGCTTCCTTTGCCCTTCTTTCCCCAAGGAAAAATTATTCTGTAGTTGAAAAACTTCAAGGGAATTAATAAAACGGCAGGTTTTATTTTCCTTCATGATGAAAACTAAATTTTTTTTTTTTTTTTTTAAAGGGATGGATAATGTTTGAAACTGGAGAATTTTCTTCTTTGGGAGCAAGGCTTGTACATGTGTGTGTACCTGCTTGCATGGCTTTCAGAAAGTGCTGTCTGAAAACTGCAAGGGGCACTCAAAAGAATTTTTAAAATGGTCAGTTGAGCAATCAACTTTGGTTTGGATAGAGGGGCAGGGCATGTACCAGAAGGTGGAGGCTTTCTGTAGGTGACTTATCTTCTGATCTGAGCCAGAAACAGCACCCTTCTCCTTTGGCACTGGATGGGAGCCCTTGAAATTGTCTCACTTTTCTTGCTCTTAGAAAACTCCACATATTTGGGGTTTGGTATGTTTGAGCAGCAGAGAAAACAGAAATTCTTAGAGGCTGTCCTGAGACAAGGGACAGCAAATGCCCAGGCATAAAGAGCAAGGTAATAATGGTACAGGGGCTCCTGTGTTGGAATGGTAGATCAGGAAGGGCACTTTTCCAATACATGAGAAACAGTAAACATCCACTGAAGAAGCAGAAGGCAGAAACATTTTTTTCACTTTGAGGGTGATGGAGCACTGTAACAGGCTGCCCAGGTGGGTTGTGGACTCTCCCTTTCTGGACATATTCAAGACCTGCCTGGATGCGTTCCTGTGTGATCTGGTATAGGTCATCCTGCTCTGCAGGGGGTTTGGACTGGATGTGCTTTCAAGGTCCCTTCCAGCCCCTGACATTTTGTGATTCTCTGAAGGCAGGGCCTTGCACAACTAAGAGACTTGCTTCAAAACACACGCCTCAGATTTTTGAACAGCATGTTAGTTTATCACCATGAGCCCTGCTCAGTGACTTCCATCATCCTCCAGCCTCTTGCCCGGTGCTTTGCTAGCAAGATTCAGAGCCATTCTCTTGGGGTTTTTGCCTTTTCCACTGCAGTGAGGTTATCATGAGGGTGGTGAGACCCTGGAATGGGTTGCCCAGGGAGGTGGTTGAGGCCCCATCCCTGGAGGTGTTTAAGGCCAGGCTGGATGAGACTCCGTCCAGCCTGATCTAGGGTAGGGTGTCCCTGCCCATGGCAGAGGAGTTTGAACTTGATGATCCTTGAGGTCCCTTCCAACCCTGACTGATTCTATGATTCTATCACTGGAAGTGTCAGTATTTTGGCAGAGGAATGGCACTTGGCACTTCACATAGGAAATAAAAATAGAGCAGGACAGTAAAAAAGAGGCAACTGCAAAGACATAAAAAATGGAATTGTGTTTTTCTATAATATTTGTATACATCTTAATAAGAGCTTTGGCTTACCTCTGAACTAGCATGCTGGGTTAAGTGAGCATATAAAATCCATGTCTTAAGTGGATAAACAAAGCTGACTTTTCAATATTGTCTTTATATTGACATGAAAACAAGACTCTGTACAGGCAGTACTGAAGTGAAAAGGCTCATTCATGGCTGGATCACACACCACGAAGTTAGCAATGTATATTAGACTTTAGGTAACTGTGCCTTCAAATAGTTCCTAATCTGACCTTTTAACTTAAAAATTAACATATGATGGAAAATTTAACAGCCAGGTCTTTACATGGTGAGCACGACGTGTCTTCCATGACTCGCTGCATTGTGTTTATTTATATGGTTTACAGGATACCTCTCCACCATGAAATTTTACATGTCACAGAACCACAGAACCTTAGTGGTTGGAAGGGACCTCCAGGGACCAATCTAACCCCTGTGCCAAAGCAAGATCATCTAGAGTTGTCTGCACAGGAACGCATCCAGGAAGGTTTTGAAAGTCTCCAGAGAAGGAGACTCCACAACCTCTCTGGGCAGCCTGTTCCAGTGCTCTGTCACCCTCATTGTAAAGAAGTTTCTTCTCATGTAGAGGTGAAACCTTCTGTGGTCCAGTTCATAGCTACTGGTCCTTGTCTTGTTGCTGCGGACCACCAAAATGAGATTGGCCCCATCCAATTGACACCCACCCCTCAGGTATTTATAAACATTGATAAGATCTCCTCTCAGTCTCCTCTTAGGTAAAAATAAAGTAGTAATTAAAATCCAGTGTGGATTTAAGTAAGACATGTGATAGAGGACAGCGTTACTTCCGTCACTAACATACCTGAGCTATTTATGCACAAGTAGGGACGCTAACCCTACCGTGTGGCCACCTCTTAGCTCCAGGAGTTACAACCTGTGTGTTCATGAGGCTTTCCGGGATTCCTCCATCCTCCTCCCCTTGCCCAGCAGGTGGCTCCAGCAGAATCTGTCTGAGGAATTTGTTGCTTCACTGCCTCTGCATGGGGACCTGTGGATCAAAAGGAGTTTCATCCTATGTGAGTGACAGCAGATATCTGCTCCATGCCTCAGCATGTGCCCTGGCCCCGGGACTGAACAGAGGTAGGACCCTTTTATTTTGTTTTACTTTGTGGTAATTCAGTGCAGAGGCTGGATCGTAGTGCTGTGTATCTTCAGGAGTTATTTCTCCAACAAGAGCAGCACAATTTCCCATGTCCCAGCAGTACTGCTGAAGTGTCTGTAATATTTATTACGCTGTATCACAACCAGGTTTAGACTTTAACAAAGCAGATCTGTCCAAGAAGTATGCTTCACTGACACCAGCACTTCACTTGCTTTCACATTATGGCTTTCAGAGAGAATTTTAACTAAAAAATGAGGGAACACTGCCAGTGACATGTGCTAGTGATAAAGGAGAGCTCCCCTGTCCTTACCATTCCATGCTCTGCCCAGCAGTAAGGCATGAAGCAGATGAGTAACTCAGCCGAGGTAACAAAATAGCCCAAGCTAGTCCTGGGGCAGCTGAATTTCAGATGGAGTTTGAGATAAAGAGTTCTGGAGTAGAACTGTGAAGTCAACTAAGAGAAGAGCAGGGGAGGGAGTTGGCTGTTGTTGTTCTTAGGGGCTATATAGTAGTAACAGCAAACAGAAATTTAATGTAGATCGCTCCCCAAGATTACTACACAATAATTGGTCAAGGAGCCACATAACTTAGAGAAATCTAATTTTTAACTTTTGTGTCTATAAAATGTCTGTTGATGCACCTTCTCTCTACTCTTAAAATGAAATTTTTTTTAGTTTTAGAATCAACCAGGTTGGAAGAGATTTCCAAGCTCATCCAGTCTAACCTATCACCCAGCCCTATCCAATCAACTAGACCATAGAATCATAGAATCATAGAATGGTAAGGTTGGAAGGGACCTCAAGGATCATCTAGTTCCAACCCCCTGCCATAGGCAGGGACACCTCCCACTAGTACAGCTCACTCAAGGCCTCATCCAATCTGGCCTTGAACACATCCAGGGAGGGAGCATCCACAACCTCCCTGGGCAACCTGTTCCAGTGCCTCACCACCCTCACTGTAAAGAACTTCCTCCTAACATCTAGTCTAAATCTCCCCTCTGCCAGTTTAAACCCATTGCCCCTAACCATGGCACTAAGTGCCTCATCCAGTCTTTTCTTGAACACCTCAAGGGATGGCAACTCCACCACCAACCTGGGCAGCCCATTCCAATGTCAATCACTCTCTCTGTGAAGAACTTCCTCCTTATATCCAACCTAAACCTCCCCTGGCACAACTTGTTACTGTGTCCCCTTGCTCTGTTGCTGTTTGCCTGGGAGAAGAGACCAACTCCCACCTGGCGACTACCTCCTTTCAGGTAGTTGTAGACAGCAATGAGGTCTGCCCTGAGCCTCCTCTTTTCCAGGCTAAACAACCCCAGGTCCTTCAGCCTCTCCTCACAGGGCTGTGCTCCATGACCCTCCCCAACTTTGTTGCCCTTCTCTGGACATGTTTCAGTACTTCAACATCTCTCTTGAATTGAGGGGCCCAGAACTGGACACAGTACTCAAGATGTGGCCTGGCTAGAGCTGAGTACAGGTGAAAAATAACCTCCCTTGTCCTGGTGGCCACACTGTTCCTGATCCAGGTCAGGATACCATTGGCTCTCCTGGGCACACTGCTGGCTCATGTTCAGCCTACTCTCTACCAGCACCCCCAGATCCCCTTCTGCCTGGCTGCTCTCCAACCACTCTGTCCCCAGCCTGTAGTGCTGCTTGGGGTTGTTGTGGCCAAAGTGTAGAACCCTGCACTTAGCCTTGTTAATCTCATCCCATGGCTCTTATCTTGCAAGAGAACAGACTGTTTTACCAGTTAAGTCTCACGTCTGATTAAGATGCTAATACCACTTGAGATGTTCATCTTTATGTGTTTATTGCCCAACATTGTTTTGGGGAAGACCAGAAAGCCTTTAGGATATGATGTACTGCAGCAGCAAAAATTGCTCAACCCTTCCTTGACTCACCTGACTTTAAAGTACTATCTTCTCTTAAAACAACCCTGCAGACAGCTGGGTATAATTCAGCCCACAGCTTGTACCCCTTTAATTCACAAAGATCAATTTACAGAGTGGAAGCCTACAGCTAACCTGTTTCAGGTGGTGGTGCCCTGAGGTGGGAGGGTGACAAATACAAGTGGCATGAAACAAATCAAAGGCTAATGCTGTGCTGCAGAACATCAGAAGTCTTCTGTCTGTGGGAACCTAATGCAGCTAATAAGCAGCTATCACAACTGCCTGATTTAGCAGGAATTATCACCTGCTGAATTACTTAATAGATTTCTATTCCCTATGTGTTTAATTTCACTCCTCCCCAAAGAAAAGCTGTATAAGGTTTGCCACAGTTGTTTGTAGAACTGTGATGCACCACAGGTGTACTTTGAACTTCATAAACCACTCTAGAGTATGTCCCATTACGCCTCTTGTGGGGCTGTAATTACTGTGAGCTCTTCTGGGGCAGTGGCTGCTACTTGAGATGTGATTTTCGGAAGCAGGACTTTAACCTACCTAGCCTCTCTTTGTCCCTGCAGTATTGGTGTTGATTAGCTGTAATGCATGGGCATTGTTAAATCAGCCCATATAAATCCTGGGCAGTTTTGAAATATATTTAGTGTTTTCATTCAGAGGTTTTTATGAGGGTTATGCTTTTAAACAAAGCTGGGTCTCACAAAATGGTTATGAAAACAAGACGTGGGCCTTTTTCAATGGCTTTTAAAAATAATATATTTAATTAAACAACATGGTCACAGGTTGAATCATGTAGGCAGCCTACCTCATAGGAAAATAATTCAGTATTTCAGGCTCTAGTTCAAGAGGAAGACATGAATTCCAACCATTCACAGTATTAATAAATTAGATTCTGACAAGATGCTGTATACATCCATCTCTGGTGGGGAAGAACAATGTGATGTGGGTGTGAAATGAAGAGAAGGACCCAATCACTGAACAATCTCAATCAAGATTTTTGCAGCAGCCAAATATTTGATTAAAAGGATGTATAAAAATAGACATGGAAAAAAATAAGCCTGCATAGTTCTTTTGGCTGTGGTGCCTGGGAATGCCATAACCCTGAAACCTTAGCATGCAAAATGAGTGAAAGGTCTCTAAATTGCCCACCTAAGGGAGCAGCAAAAATTACTAGTGGAGCACATAAACTCTCTAAAGGTCAGTCAGAATCACACAAGTAGAGGCTTGCTTTTAAAAGTAGTCACTTAGCACAGGATTGCCTATTGCAACTGTTTTCCAGCAAAGGGATTTTGGTTACAGTAACATTTGGTGCACCTGATAGTGCTGTTTGAGGAACTCTCCATCTCAAGAACCATTTGAAATCACTGCCCACCCGAGGTTGGTGTGTTTCTGCTGTTTACTGGTGATTAAATGAAATTGTGTTGGAACTGATCGACTTGTGTAGTTTTGCACACTGAGAAGCAGGATATAGGTGAATTGAAGGGGATGCAGTGGGGGAGATTTGTCTGTTTCAAGGTCACTCTCTGCGGTAGGGCAGGGACACCGCATTGCTCCACACCAGCTGCCTTTGCAGCCGTAGCTCATCAGATTCTAAGGGAGTCATTTTACTCGAAGCAACTGCAAGGGAGAAGAAGGGGCTTGGTTCATGAGGGTACCTTGGTTGCAGCTTGTTGAGGACTGGTGATGGCACACGTGAATCCTACATCTTGCATGTAGCCAGGCCTGTGACCCCAGACTGCTCAAGGGTACCACCAGGTACAGCCAAAACTATGCTCAGGCAAAATTGATTCTGCTGTGACCTGGAGATATTGCTTGTGAAATGTCTCCTTAAAAATATGCCAGAAGTAATGAAAAAGATCTGTTTGGAAGAGACTGCGAAGGCCATCCAGTCTAACCTTCAAGCCAGCACTGAAGGATCAACACTAAATCATGTCCCTAAGCAGCAGGTCCACACACTGCTTGAACACCCAAGCTCACACTGGTCCAAAATAGGTGCATGATGCTCCTATCCTACCTCTTGGAAACTGCAGGACTTCAAAGACAAGTTGATCTGCCTGTCAGGGAGGTTTTCGTGTTCTTCCAGCAGGCTACTTTGCACTGCCTCCACACACTGAAACCTGCTAGCATTTCATTGGATACTCTGATTTCACAAAATCCTCAAGAGTGTAGCTGTCATGTCTCCTGCATGGCCCCTCCAAGGCCATTCCTGCTGCTTCTCAGCAATCCTTGACATTTTCCTCACCCATCCTGTCAGAGTAGCCATCCAGAGTTCATACTACCTGCCTGTATTCCTAGTGGGACAGCAAAGCCTGCGGCTGTTCCAGAGAACAACCCCAAGTCATGGTCACGTTTAGGTGACATCTACTAGTTTCTGCTTACACTTACTTTATCGTCCATGCTGGTCTTGGACTGCTTCTGTGTTATGCTTTACAAATTTCACTTTCCTTCTGAATAACAATCCCACATTTTGGATTATATTTCCTATATACACAAAGCAGCCTTTTCCCTCTCTTATTTAGATGGTATCTGTCTAACTTCATTACTCTCTCCAGACTTCTCAGCATCTGAATTAGCCTCTTCTACAAATGTCATGAATCTACTACTAGCTCCCCGTGACACAAGGCGAGGGAACATCTTAAATAATGTTGGTCCTAAGTGGTCCTTTTGGTACCCCACTAACACTTAAGCCAGTATTATCACGTTACATAAGAGACATTGACACAACCCAGAGTTGTCTTGCCCTCTGTGAGAACTTGGCAGGCACTGGAGATGGGATGAGAGCAGCATTCTTTCCTTTCTGGTATGGGGATAGGATTCTTATCCTGCTGATCCTTTTTCTTCTCTTAAAACAAGTAACCGAGGTCTAAAACTCAAGCTCTGCTCAGAGCCCTGGAGCAGGATGCTGGGGAACTGCTACCCCGGAGTACATGTACAGCATTCTTCAAGAAAGCAGGGGTGCAGCATGCTGCCTTGCAGCTCTATCTCCACTGCCAGAAGGAAATGCCATCTTTTATTTGCATTATTAATCTCTAGATCTTTGGGTTTTGCTTTTCTCTGGCTGCTTCTAACGATGCTTTTGTTTATCGCAGGTGAAAAGAATGGGAGCTCCTGAAGCCCCTTTAATTCCCTCTGAGGAAAATGCCAAATCTGCCCTGTCAAATAGATGTGAACAAGAGATTATAGCACTAAGTGTGGTTAAGAGAGGGGGTATTTGAGACTCATGGGGTGTGGGTTGCTTTGTGGCTGCTTTTTACTACTCACATGTAGTTGAGCTAGAGGAAGAACCTTGAGTCTAAACAAGAATAATAGTAAAAGAATAATTCAACAAGGAATACGAATCGTGGGAGCGTGAGGAAAACATAAAGCCTTTTTGCTAGATGGACTGCAGAGCCTCAGTGTATCCTGGAGAATTTAATAAATCTAATGAAGCTTTCATGCCTTCGGGGACAGGGCTTAAGCTGTCGGGCTTCCTATCCATCTTGGGATCAATAGTGCAGTTAAGTAAAAATCACCTGCAAATAAAGAACACAGAGCTGGGAGTGCAGCTCATCTCTCACAGAGGAAACAGAATAATAATCAAAAAAGCTCAAGCCAGTGATCTTAAAACTCACAGCTTCATCTCTGGTGCTGCTTTTACTGAGATGACCCAACAGTAAATCAGGAAAATGATTGTGGGGATGCAGGTAATTTCACATGTGCTAGGGCCCTTAACTGACACGGGCTGGNGGGGGGAGGAAGTGTGAAGAGGTGTAGGAAGCAGGAAGCACAAAGGCAGCATGCAAACTTCTCCCCTCGCCCCTCTCACCTGTCGCTCACTGCAGCCCACTGATCCTGCAGCCCTCTATGCAACAGGTTGTGGGCCTGCCTTAGAAAGCAACTTCTGAAATTGCTTAAATGGAGAGCAGTCTTGCTTTCCTGCTCTGGGGAAATGGGGATTCATTGCTCTCCAACCCTATGGCCTTGCCCACCTGGTGACTGCCTGCTCTGAGAAGCCCAGGGCTTAGATCATGTTTAGAGATGGGGTTTGGCTCACAAGCCATGTTTACCCAGTCTCAGGCGTATTTGTAAAAGCCACTTAGTTTGCTAAGGTGTTTGCATGGTGGATTTTGACAGCCTCTGGCTTTCAGACTCAGTTGCTTTTCCTTGGGGTGACAAGTCCTGTGCACTCTTTTGCTTGGGCAGAGCAGGCAGCTACAGTTCCTTTCCATCCATAGAGGAAGATGTCATGAAGATGTGGATCATGGAAATCCTCTGAGATGGAACATGGCAGTGGGGAGATTGCTGGTGGCTGCAAATTTCCTTCCACATGCCTATCTCCCTTTTGGCACCTCAACTTTGGTGTCTGTAGCTTCAAGATGCTGTGCACTTTCGCCAGACCACCACCACTGGAGCACCTGCCCCACAAGGAGGACCTGAAGAACTACTCTACAGAAGGACATCCCTGGGCTGGGCACACCTCTCTCCTTCCCCAATCTGCAGCTGATGGTAATATAATCCCTGTTCTTTTCCTTCCCTGCTCTTAATCTTTTTCTCTGTTGTTCCCTCTCCCTCTCTCCACTCTTCCCTCTCTCCACTCTTCCCTCTCTCCACTCTTCCCTCTCTCCACTCTTCCCTCTCTCCACTCTTCCCTCTCTCCACTCTTCCCTCTCTCCACTCTTCCCTCTCTCCACTCTTCCCTCTCTCCCTCACTTTTGCTCAACTTTATCCTTTAATAAATAGTTCTTGGTGATATCTGGTCTCATTTGCACCTTAATTTCACAACATGGAAATCTAAAAGAACCAGTCTTTCTCCTCTGGACAGAGATACTGTTCATCTCTGTTCTCTGAACCTGGACATATGTTTGGCATTCAGATTTGATTATGATGAAGGACTCATCCTTCCTTTCCAGCCCAAACACAAAATCAACTCAGATTAATTACCTAATGACAGAGGTACCTTCCAGCACAAATTATCTTATTTCCTTTGACTGTGGAATTGCTTTGCTTCCTTTCATGCTGTGCAGTGTGGCCCTGACAGTGGGTAAGCACTAACATAATGGAGTGGGAAGAGTCCTGCCTCAGGAAAGCAAATTAAATTTTTGCATTTGCCTTTGCAGGGGTGGAAGAGCTATAAACCTATTCATCTTTGAGAGGTCACTGCATAACAATATTCTGCTGAAAAGAAAAAGTAAAAGTAAAATAAAAGTTATGTTCTAGAGAGTGAAAAGTGAGGGAGCTGACAGTAATGGTTAAACACATTATGCATCCCTGGGTGATCTAGTTGACGTTAACCTGTGTGATGCCCAGAAGTGAAATCAAGCTATCCTGATAAGGGAGAAATCAGCAGAAAAAGGGACAGCAAAGCAGAGGACAGGTGTGCTCAGCTACAGTGAACAGGTAGCAGTGGGGCAGACATCAGTGAGTGTGCAGAGTCTTCCCTCCAGACCACCCTCCATTCCATATTTGGAATCAGGGAAGAAAATCTGGTTGTCAGCCCACTTGCACAGCCTTTTGAGAAGCAGATACACTGCAGCAATGATGGTCCTACATCTCCTGAGCAGAGGTGAGAGCTAACTGGACTGGGGAGGGTGCTGACACCTGGAAAAAGAGGCAGAGGTGTGAGAGAAGGCCTTCCTTAGAAATCTGGGAGGTCTCTATGCCTCTGTATGCTTTCCACTTCAAAAGAAATGAATTTCCTCATCATTTCTGCCCGAGTAATAATTTTGTGTTACTTTAATTATCTCTCAAGTCCTGACTCTCAATAGTAAAAAGTGGATGGGTAAAAATTTGGCATTTTTGTGGCTTCTTTTCTCTTCTCTCACTACAAAACCCATCCTATATGAATGATGTCTATCTGAAACCAATGCAAAGGATGGGAAATGAAATGTATCTTTGATAGAAGCTCAAATTTCATAGACCATTGGTGTCCTTGGTGCGTAGGCCTGCATGTCTAAGGTTGTCAGTGAAGTGGCTGTTCACAGAAGGAAACCAGGGCATAGCCATCACTCCCTCTGTCAAGCTGGGACTGTCTGCAGACAGGTTTTATTCTTATGAAACACAAATGTAAAGATAACTTTTCCCCCATCCTTTTGGTGTGGTTTTTTTTTTTTTTTTTTTTTTGGTGGTTTGTTTGTATTTGTTCGGTTTTTTCCCTTTTGCTTTGGTTTTCAGTCTGGCACCAAAGCTAGGATGTCTACATCTTGTCACAACATACAGGGAGAGCATGTAGGAGACTAATGACTGAAAAGCACAAGATCTGCTGGTAACTGCTTAATAACAGTGTTTTAAAATGCATCTCTGACACTTCCATTTTTTATTTATAGAATGTAGACTAACATGCAAATTGAGTGTCTTTGGGATTGCCTGCTGAGCCCTGGAGCATTCACAGATACCAGCTATAAATCTGGAGTAAGGCAACACAGACTGACTGTGATATTGTTAGTGGTGTAACAGACATGGTATGTTTGCTCTTTTCATTCTTTTCCTCAGTCAAGATACTACAGACCTCTTCTAGCCAGTTCAGTACAGGCACCATTTGAAGACTTCGGGGCTTTCAAACTGGTTGGTCAGCCCTAAGCTGCTTGGTTGCTCTTGAAGTTAAGACTCAGGTTCTCAAAGATATGAAGTCATCTAACCCACATTAGTAGCAGGCAGTGACAGCAAGGATTACTTGGTGAATTGACACCGAAGCCTTGCCATTAAAATAAATTAAAATGCTGAGAAATATAACAACCGGGGGAAGCAGAAGGTGAAAGTTAATCAGTAGGATGATAATACAGCCAAGAACAATGTAATACAACAGGACCAGCAGACAACTAGAGATAGAAAATTAATGGTATGAAATGGGGTGAGAGGGCAGTGTGAGAGGAGATGTGTAGGACCATGTAAGGCATGATAAAGTCCTGCCTAGCAAACTAAAAGAGACAATAGCTTGTAGGTTGATGTAGACAAGATAAAGAAGAGTGATAGGGAAAGATTTGAAGTGAGAATTTGCTGTGCTGCAGTGATGATGAAGACAGATGCTGTAGCTGACAGAATGAGACAGAAAAAAATACATTACGCAGAATGATATGGAAAGCAGTATATTGTTCTACCCTCTCTCAGTGGTGAAACAGACTCAAAGTTCACACCTGGTGATCTCTAGCATTTGGTAAAGTTGTCTCTGAACTTCCTTTTCTACACCCATCTGAAACAACACCCAGAAAATTCCAAGAAGTAACTGTAACATTTGATACCACTGCCCATGGCATGGGCTGGCTCAGGTGCAAGTACAAGCAATAAGTAGTATGTGACACTTTTAATATTTCCTATTCTGCCTCCAGGGTTTTTATAAAAAGTGTTTCCATTGAGTTTTCACATTTACTTGGAAAGGTGATCTGGAAAGCTACCCACAAAGACAAATCTTTGCTCAAGGAAGACCTCAGCTGGGGCCATATATCTTGATTAAATCCTCTTTCCTTTATTATCTGCCTCTTTGCCAACTCTACACTGACCAAGTGCAGTGCTGGTGATTAGAGACAGCTAGTGAAGGGTTTTGGTTTTTAGTCATTGAAGACATACCCTCTACAGGTACCTTTTCACCCTTTCAGAAGAAGCGAGGTGGTCCATACTACAGAGAAGCTGCATGTATTGTACAGGAACAGGAAACAGATGACAGGACACCTGTATCACGTATTTCTACTGAGCATGGATATCAGAAAATTTAACAGTGACCTTCATTTGGAGGTTAAGTAACTAGAGAAAAAAACCACAATTCAACAGGTAGTTTTTCTTATATGTGAAAATGGTCCCAGCTAATAAAAATCTTCAAGAGACAGAATAAGAATCTATTTAAATAATGTGTCAGAAAAACTAACAGCAATAAACTATACATCATGTTGTAGTGATGCAGTGACGTATGAGAGAAAAGGCTGTGTCTTTGAAGAGATCACACTGCTCATGGGTTCACAGGGTGTCTTGTATCATCAGAGAATGCCTCAGCCTACAAAACAGTGCTCAGAAATGTCACTTTGCTGCCAGGCCCGTTGCTGAAAGCATAAAAGAAATTACTTGCAGGTAGCAACCACGCTAGGCTTTAATTGGCCCAGCTGAAAGATCCTGCCTGGGAATAGTGACAGGCAAGGTTGTCACTTGGGCCTGTAATTTATATCCCAGAAAACCTCTTCAATGTTGTTAAGATACAAAATGTGCTTTGTGGGAGCTGTGCTCCCACGTTACAGTCCAATGGGGCAAAAGGTATCTACAAGGTGCCTGCTTGGATGAGCTGCTTCAACACAGGTGTCTGGTGCCATTTGAGATGCTCCATGCAGCAACCTCCTCCACCTTCAGCTGGGTGGGTATCTGTGGGTCCTGTGCAGCATCTGACTTGTGGATGTTTCAGAAGCCCTTGAATCACCCCTCAGACGGCAGTGGCCTTTTGTATCATTGCTGCACAGAGTAGCCTGCTAACATGACAAGATACCAGTGCATCATATGCTGAATCTGTAGTGAAACAAGAGTGGTGAGTTACTGCCAGAACTGACGACAGTAGGTTCAAGCCTCTCTGTGTCACTTTCCTAGGATGCTCTCTGTTTGATGTTGTTCAGTCCCCAGAACTGGCTGCTGAGCCTTTTTGCTTGGCCCTGCTCCTGCTATTAGCCAGGGAAGAGTTAAACCTGCTTCTGCCCCTCACCTCAAAGAAGAAAATTGAGCAGAAGCTCTATTTGAAATGGAGACAGAACACAAGGTTGCTGTCTTGCCCGATGTAAGCTGTGCATTATTAAAGGACCAAGTCATGTCTATCCCAGGGCTCTCTGCTGGAGCTGCAACATGGTTAGAGATGGGAATGAGGGCACAAGAAACCTTTCCCTGAGGCAGTCCTAGGGCTGTATATCATCTCTTCAGTCAGTCTGTGCCCAGCACTGATAGAATGTTGAATTTCTCTAGTGTTCTCCATGATAGCCTTGAAAAACCTTTATTAGAGACTCACAAACATACCTGGGGTGTGAGGAAATCCTCTTCATTTTTTTCCAGCTTTCAGTGACAGATGTGTCTGAGGAGCAGGGAAAGCAACAGTGTCAAAACACAGGGGCAAAACATTATTGTTGCTGCCTACTCACTGGGCCACCTTCACCAGTTTTCAACAACCAAGAGCATTTCTTCATGCTCTGAATGCTTAGAGAAGCACCTTTAGGAGGAAAGGAGCTGACGTCTGTGTAGCTGCCACTCTGGAGCCTCTCTGCAGGCCCTGGCTCTTGTGAACAGGTTTGGGAAGCATAGCTGAAGAGAGAAGAGGAAGGTATGCCCTTTCAGGCATAGATAGCTCCAAGGTAGGCCATGTTCTGGGGCTTGTGGTTGGAGCTACATTTTGCAGCCAGAATTCCCCATGTCAAAATTCAGGGCTCCTCATTTGGTTTCATCTTGGAAGTGCCTACCTGCATAGAAACCTACAAGAACCTCAAGCACAAATGATGAAGCACAATTAAGGATTTGTGCCCTCCAGCTCATCCAAAAAGGTCCATCTGAGTCAATGGCAATGTAGGGCTCAAGGGCAGAAAAATGCCACCATAAAAGAGGAAGCTTGAGCTGTGCCTAGTCTAAGACCATTGGAAATACGAGATTTTGTTCAGCCTTCCCTCCTGCAGGCAAAACTCAATCAGCATTTTCCTGTGTGACTCACACTGAAAACATGGACATAGACAGATCCTGCATCCCAGCTGCTCCTTGTAAACTTTCCAAGCCAGGGTAACTTGTTTTTGAGTCTGAAACCCTGTTTAAAATCCAGTGTTCTCTGCTTACTTATTTCTCTAAATCTCAGTGTGCTGTGTAAAAGGAACCAGTCTACTAATCTGTTACTGAGATCTACAGAGTGAATTAAATGTGCTGTGTACTGATTGGTGATATTGCTGAAAGAAAATGCAGAAAACCAGAGAGAGGACAAGAACAATCGGGCTCAGTATCGTAAACAATTAACATTTTGAGGCCCTTTAAAATGGAAGAGAGCATCTGTTAATAAAAGAAGAAAATGGGAAAATCAAACCTCCTAAAACCAATTATGTGAATCAGCAGCAAAGGCTCAGATCTGTCATATGTTCCTTTGAATTTTCTAGTAACTTTAAAAATCCTCACTGTGGAACCACAAATGAGTTTATTTGCATCTAAAGCTGTTTCCCATTTGTGAAAGGTGACCAACATGCACAGAAGTAGAAGAATAAATAGGAGCTACACAGGAGAATGCATGCAGTGAGAGGCAGTACTCTGGCCACATTCAGGAAAGAAAAGGGAGAAACTCCAAGTTTAGCAGTTCAGCAGAACTGATGGAAAAAGGAAATTTCCATCCCAAATGCAAATCAGATTTTCATGGAAAACCTGAACCAGATTAAAAAACTTACAAAATAAAATGAAGGAGAAATACCTGCCTGAGCACATCAAAGTACAGATCTGAATACTGCATCCAAAGGGAAATTGCAGCAAATTGGTGTCTCTGCAATGTGGCTGCACTTTTACAGACCTGTTTTCTCCTCACTACAGCCATCTTCCCACATCCCAGGAAGCTACCTGAGTTTTGGACTGATTAGCTACAAACAAATGAGCTGCCCCAAAACACAGCAGTGGTACAATGGTGCACTCTCCAGGCTTTCTGCCTGGGCTTCACTTAATGCCACTTTTTGCTTTTCTGCTGCTCAAGATGTGCAGTTCTTGTAACTGTTGCTCTTTTGGCAGTGACGAGAGATAATTTTGATATTTGCAAAATGAAAATTATATTCTAAACTTGAGAAGGCAGAATTAGAATGGCTGCACCTCTGAAGTTAGCAGGATGGCCTACAGAATTAAAAATCAATTCCAGGAAGTACTAGACAGAAGAGTCTTTGGCAATGATAAAGAGTAAAACCAGAAAATAACTTTCCAAAATGGTGAAGAAAATACATTTAATTGATACTAGAAAGACTAAAATTGTTTAGATTCTTATTGCAATGTGATAAGGATAAGGAAAATATGTTATCTGTCAGCACACACATTTCTAGCCATAGACATCAAGTTCACTGCGCAGGTACCTTACAGATTGATGGACCTAACTTTCAGCACTCCCTGATGCTGCTTCACATCCTCAGCACTCCAAGGAAGCTGTGTTTCATTGAACATTAAAGCTGCTGCTCTCGATTGCTTTGACTCCATTTGCAAATCAAACAGTAAAATTATTACAGCTGCATGGTTGGAACAGGAGGGAAGGAAAACGAGAGTTAAAATGTGTTAGTGTTGTATGGCACTTCAGACCATCTGCTTTACAATTGCCTGCTGCTCTGAGGTCTGAGCTGGCTGTATTGTGCACCCTTCAGTGCTGTACGAGTGCTTTCCTCACACAGTGGGAGCAAAGAACCCCCTGCCACACAGCAGTCACACTAGCCAACAAGGAGACAACAAAGAAAGCCTGACTTTCACTAAGTTTCTCTGATATTAAGCTTACCTTCCAAAAAAATATTCCTAAAGTATGAATCCTCTACCTCCCAGAAGATCAGCCAAGGCTCCTGTACTATCTTTAGTCATAACCCCCTAAATATTCAGCTAGGGTTTGCTACTTTTGACCCCTGTGCTCCTCAAAGGAGAGTGTCCATGGCCAGGAACCATCCCTGAGGCCCATTTTCACACTTGATGGTACCTGCCTCTCTGCCAACCACCTTCTGTGCACACACAGTCCTTTATCTGTCAAATCATAAGCTAAGGCAGGTCCTTGAGTAATGGCTGACCTAACTTAAGACAACACGAGAAACAAGGTGCTGTGAGAGCTTCCTACAGAGGCTGTTTTCCAGATGATTTCATGACGGAAAGATACTGCCCTGTTATTTCCTTGAGGAAGCACAGCAGGCTCTGCTTGGCATTCCCATTTGCAGGAGTTGCCTTTTGCTTAGAATGGCAATAGTGTCTTTCTGGCACTCATTTTATTTTTATTATTAATTTTTTTCTGGGTTCTAATTCTGCAGCTGCAGGTCCCATGAAATGTAGAGGTTAAATCACACTACTCACTCATGACCGAAGGAATAAAAAAATGGGAATCCTGGGAAGGGTTTCACAAGGCACATTCTGAAAACATGAACAGATCTTTTACTGTAACCCCATTTACCTTAACTCCCCCAGAGATAAACAAAACTCAATTGAATTATAAACAGAAAACCACAGTAAGATTGTGTCTGTAGTGTCGGAGACATGAGGGCATAGGGTCCACACTTCTTTTACATAGCTGAAATCCAGAAGGCCAGGCTTGTAGCCATGGCCAGCACTGGGTATGCAAAACCTCTGGCTCCAGGTGCAGCAGCAGGATAACATAAGGTAGTGAGGGCAGCAGCAGAGAGAAACTTTTTCATCGTTCACTCTCTCTCATTCCCCAACCTTCATTTACTTGGTATCACTCTTATGTTGCAGATAGCACTTCTAGCTAGTCTAGGAAAATCAATCGGGGAACTGTTTCTGAGCTTTTTGTCTTGAATAAACTGGACACACCAACACCATTGGAAAAAAAAAAAAAAAAAGATGAGGTATCTGCAGAAGTACTGAGATGAGAAAATATGATATTTACAGTGGCTTGTAAAAAGAGTATCTGTAAAATGTTGAAGAGCTGAAGTTGGTCTCAGAGTTACAGTTGCACATTTCACATCTCCTCATAGGCTAAATGGTATTGAGACCTCTGTCTATACCAGACCTATCAGCAGAACCTCTGTGTTGTGTGCCTACTTGTTTATTTATTATACTGTCAGCATAGAATACACCTTGACTAAAGTAAAGGAGAGTAAATCCCATTGTACCATGCAAACCTAATGGTTCTCACGAGGTAGAAGTGATAGCTAGAGCTGATCCAGAGGGCTACAGGGGCTGCATATTGCCTGGCCCAGCTGGCTGCACTTTGCAGGGTTAGGTACAACCCCCAGGCACTCTTCAGCTCTCCATCACTGGAGAGACAGGCCACAGCTTTACAGAATCAGACTGGGAAAAAGACACGTGGCATGCAGAGCTGCTACCTGCCCCAGGTGGCTTCAGGATCAGCGGAGAGGAGCACCCCTCAGCACTCCTGCACTTCATCAAAGCAGTTATAACCATAGAGTTTGTAAACCTGTGGCTGGTGCAAAGTGAGAACTAACACGTTAAGGGGGAAATCTACAAAAGTCATGCAGATCACCTGGCAGGCATGGCTTATTTGGGCAAAACATATTTGAATCTGACTTTAATGATATGGATACTTAAAAAAAGATGTTAAAGAATAGTGCTGGAGATGTAGAAAAAAAGTTGTACACAGAATTTCAGACTGCAAAATTGTTTCAGCTCTACTTCAAAGTGGCAGCCTTAAAAATTTTGTGTTGTTTAGATTATAAGAAAGGAGGGGGAAAGGTAACTTGGTTATGGTGAAAATCAGTGGAAAAGTAATGGTTACCATAGAGTTAAGTGGCTTTGGAGAAAAAAGGTATAAAAAGAATGAATAGCTGAATGCTGAAGCCAAATAAAATCAAATGAGAAATGCAGCACAGTTTTTAGCAGTGAGGATGATTAATCACTGGAACAAATTGCCAAGTGAAGCTACTGATTCACTGTCTCTCAGTGCTTTCAAATCATAACCAGTTGTCTTAAGTCCAAAGTGGACATCTTTGGTTAAACAAAAATTATTTGGCTTAATAGAGAGGTAAAATAGTGGTATTTAGTTACTGACAGCATGAGTGGTCAGGCTGGACCTGCAGACTTCTGTATTCAAATGTGAAGCCACTCACCTTCCTACATCCCAGCACTGAGGTCTGACACTCCGCAAGCATGCTGCTGACCAGGGGCAACAGGACTAGGCTGCACTCCCCATTCCTGTGAGAGGTCCAGGGATGGGGGCTGGCACTGAGACCAACAGTACTGGAATCAGGCACAGAGGCTGCCCAACCACCATTAAATTTCAGCTCTTGTGGCCTTCAGTCCTACCAGGGTCCTGTGGCCCCTGGCCACACCCCATGCAGCCGACATCCTCAGGCACAGCTCTTGAGAGCTGCCTCAATCAGCTAGTCCAGGGCTGGTTTGGAAACAAATTTGGGATTTACCTCAATGCTATATTGCTAGCCACTTTTTTCTGGGTTTGTTAAACATGATGATGTTTTAAATATGACACAGAAATTTGTACTGGGGCTCTCTGGCAGGAAACCTACCCAAACGTACCGAAAAAGAGCGATTCCTGTATGTATAACTGATAACTTCCATCTTTCCTCGGTTTCAGTGCTGCATTTATAACATTGGGTGAATTGGGAGGAAATAAATGCCAGAGCCATCCTCCCACAGCCTGGCATGGAGTTCATTAAGAAAGCCCATTGGCTCTCTGGAGAACTCTCAGAGAACATGCACGGAGATGCTGCTTTTAGAAAGATAATGGACAAAGGTGAAATCAGTTTTTCATACAAATCTTCCCTTTCCATAGGGGCCATCTTTATGGTTTCAATGATGTTGAATAAAAAGGAAAGAGTATTTTCTTCCTAATGAAATGGAAAATTTCATTAATTTGGGGATTTTCATTGCTTTAAGAGCTTCACTCCTTGACTCCATTAACTCCATGGATGTGGCTTGCAGCTATGTTGCCCTGCAATCCTTGCCAGGATTTTCTTTCTGTTCTCTGGCCTAGGCCAAGATGTAGATGATTTGCCAAGCCCCAAGGTAATGACTGTGGTTACGGAGCAGATATACAGAGATATTTCCTATTGAACGATGAGAGAAAAATCCTCTGATGTTCTCAGCTGCTGTCAATCTCAACAGTTGGATCTGGCTGCCTTCTGCAGCAATTACAGTGCTCATCCTGATCCTGCAAACTGTCCAGAGCTTGGTAATTTGTGAAACTTTCAAGGAAAGTTTTGTAAGCTCATTTGCAATGAACCATGCAAGATGTGGCAGCAGCTTCATCTGAGCAGCTGGAAAAGCTTGTGTGCAAGTGCTCTGCAGAGCTGGGGAGCATATCCCTGGGGCTCTTGGAGGGACTCAGTTACACAGAACCCCATTAGCAACACTGGACATTGGCTTTTTGTTATTTGATCTAAGTAATCATCAGTGTGTGTAAGGATTCAGCAACAGCACAAGATTTGGAGAGTTTTTCTGTTTACCGTATCAGAACTGGACCACAGAATAAGCTTGAGCCCCTGTCTGGGGCTAAACTGTACAAGTTGTTCTGTCACCCAGTGACCCCTTCCCATTTGGGAAGATAGATGAGGAAAAGAAGAGGAGATCCATGGGCTGGAATTAAAACAGATCTAATGAAACAGCCAAACTAATACCAATTCCAATATAAAGTCTACAAAGTTAAACTTGGCCCAGTGAATGCATGGTGGTCACATTAAACAGGAAAGCAGTCGTCAGGAGAAGAATGGTAAGCAAGTCACCTCAAGGATGGGGATGAAAAGAACAAGAAGAAGCAGGAGAAGCCTCACTAAATTTTCCCCTTCATACTGAGTGTGAATTTTCTGGTGTGGGATACACCTGTGAGGCAGCTGGGGTCAACTACCCTGGCTGATCCAAAACAGCTAACAACTGGCATACCATGTCTGGATGAGCATTCTGTTCCAGCAAAACCAGGAAATGACAAAAAAATGATTTGTGAAATTGTTTTCTGTGTAGCCAAAATGATGAACAAAATAACTGATGAAGAAGGTGTTGCAGAGACTTAAAACTGAATTTCTTATCATCGCCTCTCTGTCTCTTAAAACATTTGGGAAGATAGAGTCCCAGTAATCTGGTGGCCAGCTCAGCCCTAACTCTTGGCAAGAATAAAGAAGATGAATTCAAGACAGTATACTGTGGTTCCCTCCAATAATTGGTAAGATTTCCTCATGAGAAACAAGTTTACAGAGAAAAGGTACTCAGGAGGCTTGGTTGTTCCTCAAGGGCTTTGAGAGAAAAGTATCCTGTTGTGGAGGGGAGGTAGGGTGTTGAAATGTGAACTTTTTAGTGACCTGAAATTTTAGAAGGACTTGCTATAGAAAGTAGGAAGCAGGTGATAAACGATGCTTATAAAATGGAAGTTTGAGCGACAATGACTTACCCTCCAGCTGTTCTGCTATGTCAGGGAAATCACAAACGCCATACTCTTGCACCTCTCCTTCTCTCCTCCAAAACAGCAAATACTGCAATATTTAAGGACAAATGTGGCATTTGAAGTGTTTGAAATAGTTTGTACACAGCACTCTGGAAGGTCTCACTGGTGTACTTAGCACCATCCTTAGTAATATGAAGCAAATCTGTCCAACAGAGTTCAGAGCTACTGAAAGTGAGATATATGAGCAAACTGAGGTGCTGCATCTGTGTCCTGTAAAGGAGAGAGGATCGATAGAAGATCTCAGCCCTGAAATATAACGGAGAAAGATGTGGCAAAGAGAAAAAAACTTCTTTCCAGGTATATAACAAGTAAAAGAATTAAATGCAACAAGGAGGATTCAGATATTAGGAAGATGTTTGAACTTTTGGGCTAGCTTAGCACTCTGATTCTATCAGGATGCTTGAAACACGTCATGGTGTGCCAAAATATAGTCTAAATCAATGCTTCACAGACTTGCAGCTGCTTAGTCTATCACTCTCCCTTAGTACAGGGATCCATGGAAAGGATTTTCTTCTTTCTCCAAGTCTCTTTTTCATTTGAGTAGCAGTGAAAAAGGCTGTAGGATTTCCACTGCTGAGGTTTAAAGGACAGATTAGGGAGAGGTTTGCCAGGATTTTTTTCTGCCTATGTGGGTTTGATATATAGGTTCAACACCAAGTGAAGTAAACCTGAAAACTTCCAAAATTTTCTGCCAACAAATCTCAAATACCCAAGTAAAGGATGCTCTGTTCCAGCCTCAGTCCTACCTTCACAGCAAGAGTTTGGAAGCTGTTGGAGCCCAATTCCATTCAATGCTCATGGGGCTTCCTAGCTTGCGGAGTTGGAAGACTATTATCCTAAGCATATGACAGAAAGGAACAAATCTTGGAGAGGCTGACAGAAGTTGGAGATAACATTCTCTTTCATAGAAAATCTGCCTTGTGGCAGATCTGCACTTGATCTATGGATCCTGGCAAGGCCTGTCTGGAAATAAGCTCTGCTCTGTGAGCCAGGCCAAGGACTCGGCAAAAGTCCACTGAGCTAAAGATGTCTAGAGAGGAATATTTCAACCTCCATCTACTGTAACTATTTTCTGATGAATGCTTTTGATTAAATTTGACCAGTTGCTGGCATGAGCTGTTTCTCACTTCCGATCTCTGAAACATATTATTTAACAGCATTGAATTCCCTAGAAATCTGCTGGGGTTTTTGATACAAGGGGAGCATCTCATGCCCCTGAAGCACTACAAGACACATGGTCCTCGAAGGTTTGCCATGCCAGCGTGCTCTGAGCTGGCTCCTCTCCACTTTGAATAGTGCCAGAGTTGCAGCCTATGGTGCAGTGGAATACAGTATGGCCTGCTATAAAGACAGAAGGGCCATGAATCATAAACAGTGTGTCTCTAATGGTGGGGAGGGTGCTACTAAACAAATTATGCTCTAAATAACTCAACCAATCGACTGAAGCAAGACATCCACCATTTTAGCATGTTGAAGATTTGTGAGGTTGCAGTCAGTTCACCACATCTCCTACCTGCTGTTCCTTCCATCTGAGACATTTCCCCTGCTCTAGTGTGGGCTCCCCATGGCCACAGTAGCTTCAGACAATGTTCACTCACTCCGGTGTGGGTGTCTGCTCCAACATGGTCCTTTCACAGTCTGTAAGGAAATACCTATCTCCTCATCCTCCTCCCTAGCCCTGGGCACTTCCTGAGCTGTTTCTCATGCTGTTTTCCTCAGCACCTATGTGGTGTTTTGCTCCTTCTGAAGGGCTGCCTGCACAGCTGACAGGCTCAGCTGTGTGCTGTGGGGGGACTGTTTCAGAGCCAGATGGAACCAGCTGTGTCTGGTATGGGGTGGCCCTGACATCTCCTCACAGAGGAGCCTCTGCAGCCAGTACTTGGTCACAGGCTCACCTCCTACAAGGCTTGGCTATAAATAATCTCAAATTTTCAGTCACAAGTGTGAAGTGTAGATGGGGGAGTATGTAAGAGCTAGCAGCCAAAAGTGTCTTCAGGAGCAGTCCTTGGCAGGTTGCCACTTCCACATTTTCCTCTGTAAGTTGTTTTTACTCTCTGTCTCTTTTTTTTTTTCCCCTCCCCCCTTCTTTTTCCTTCCCCTATCTTTATTCTTTATTTGTTCTTTGTTGATTCTCAGATATTTTCTTTCTTTAGGAACTAAGTTGAGGAAAACAATACTTCCTCTGTAGTCATGGCTGTGACTGGCTTGAGGCCCTTCTTCCCCAGCCATTCCTAAAATGGCTGCAGCCACGTGACACTCTGATGGGATTGTGGCCAGTGCCTCAGGGCTGACCACATCTGAGTTGTTGCACGTTTACAGCATCTCCAGGGCTTTCTGGGTGGATCTGGTGAGCGGAGTGTGAGGAGGGGTCCTGGCTTAACACAGCTCACTCTTACAAGCCCACTCTCCCCACACAGATGGGAGGGAAGCGTACACACAAAAAAAGCAGATTGAGATTATGCTGGAGTTAAAATGATTCCCCCAAATCCAAGCACACAGAAGCCAGCCCAGTGGTTTAATTCTGAAGGTGACATGGTGACAGAATGGTTTTGAATGTATTCATCAGCAGATTCAACTCAACACATGACAGGAGGGGCAGGCCTTGAAAGATCATCAATGCGAACTGAGCCAGGCCTGGAGCATCAGTGCTGCTTCAAAATGGAGGAATGAAGGTAGGTGTGTGCACTTTGTAGGCCTCTGTCCCCACTCAGAGCCTCTAGACAAACACTGAACCATGCTACTCCTGAGACTTCTGTTGGCAATGATCTCAGCACACCTAGCTGGTCTGCACAGCTAGCTGCTAATAGTGATCTCTCTAATTTCTACCCCTTCTTTCAAGTGGGCCTCTCCATTATAGTGAAGGGAAGGAGCTTGCAAGTGACTGCTTTGGGCTTGCTCAACCTATTTCAGACTTGTATGTACTGTAGTGTGTTATGGTTTGGGTGTTCCCCAGCCCCTCACACTTTGTAAAATCACCCAGATTAGATTCAGCAGGCTGGAAGTTAAGGACTGAAGCTCTAGTTACAGCTTAGCACAACATACAAGCAGATAAGTACACAATATACAGGAATAGTTACAGAAATATACAAGTTAAAGGTAATACAGAAACACAGTTCCCCTCCCAGAAATCGGAGTCCCCAGGAGGGGCTCCCAACCACCCTCCCACCTTCTTCCTACCCCTCTACCTTACCTCAGGGTTTGAATCACAGAATCATAGAATCATAGAATGGTAAGGTTGGAAGGGACCTCAAGGATCATCTAGTTCCAACCCCCTGCCATAGGCAGGGACACCTCCCACTAGTACAGGTTACTCAAGGCCTCATCCAATCTGGCCTTGAACACATCCAGGGAGGGAGCATCCACAACCTCCCTGGGCAACCTGTTCCAGTGCCTCACCACCCTTACTGTAAAGAACTTCCTCCTAACATCTAGTCTAAATCTCCCCTCTGCCAGTTTAAGCCCATTGCCCCTTGTCCTGTCATTGCAGGACCTTGTAAATAATCCTTCCCCAGCCTTCCTGTAGGCCCCCTTCAGATACTGGAAGGCTACTATCAGGTCCCCT
>VWZE01008232.1:3849-19826 GCA_013396675.1 Eubucco bourcierii
AGAAATTCTTCAGTCTGAGGGTGGTGAGAGTCTGGAACAGGCTGCCCAGGGAGGCTGTGGCTGTCTCCTCCCTGGAGGTGTTCAGAGCCAGGCTGGATGAAGCTTTGAGCAGCCAAATCTAGCTGAGAGGCTTCCTTGCCCACGACAGGTGCCTTGGAGCAGCTGAGCTCTAAGAACCCTCCCAACCTGAGCCATTCTTGGGTTTCCTCTGGCCAAAGCCTTCCAAGTCAATGGGTGCTGAGGGCACCAGGAAAGCCATCAGCTCCCCTTACTTAAGGATAAATATTTTCTCTCTCTTAAGGGGCAGCTGGTGAAACCTACAACCCCAGTTGCTAAAATCAGCATCAGCTGTTATTTCCCAGACCGTCTCAAAATGTTCCATTTTATCTGAGCTAAAAACAGCTTTTCTCTGCTGGAAACATGCAAATATCATTCCTTCATAAAGGAGCCACCAGATGGGAACTTAATAACTGTAGACTCTCATTCTCATTGCCTGGAGTTGCAAAAAAAAAAAAAAAAAAAAAAAAAAAAAAACCACCAAACTTTGGAAATTCTTCTCTCTGCCCTGCTTGCTCCAGGCTTTAAACACCTCTCTGTGCACAGCCACCAGGCCCACAGCCCAGCTGGGGTGAACTGAGCCTGCTCCTCAGTGATCTTTGATCATGTTGGGTGTTTCTGTGCTCCACAACCTCCCTGCAGCTCTTCTGTGCTCCACAACCTCCCTGGAGATGTTCAGGACCAGGCTGGATGAGGCCCTGAGTGCCCTGTGCTAGTGGGAGGTGTCCCTGCCTATGGCAGGGGGTTGGAACTGCCTGAGCTTTGAGCTCACTTCCCACCTTCCCATTCTATGATTTCTATGAGGCNGTCCCTTCCAACCTTCCCATTCTATGATTTCTATGAGGCTGCAGAGGGTTCTGTGCAACCTGCTCTAGTTGAACCTGCTACCTGCAGAGGGGGTTGGACTAGATGACCTTGGAAAGGTCCTTTCCAACCCAAACCATTCTATAATTCCATGACTTGGTGCTGCTTTTGGCTCCCCTTGGCCCTCCTGCAGAGATTTACACACCATAATTGCTCTGAAGGTGAGCTGGTGGGAGTAGCTGAGCTGCAAGAGCTCAGGAGTAGAGCTGCAAGAGCTGCCCTTTTACTCTCTGCTGGTTATTTTACTCACTGTTCACTATTTTTAAGATGAAGTCTGTAACCCCCCTCCCCACCTCCCCCTTCCCCCCCAATGAAAATGTCTGTGAAGTGGAGCAGATATTTTTCTGCTCTTGCAAAAGGATGTGGGAGGGAAAATTTTATTGGAGTTTTATGGATGCCTAAATGGCTCTGCTGTAGGAGGGGAAGAAAAAGAGCACAGGCAGGAGATGGACAGCACAACATGGAGCAAGAGTGATATCCCTCTGTGTTCTGAGACTGGAGCAGGGGAATGCAGAACCCAGAAACAGGCAGAGGAATAAATTCTTCATGGTTCCATTTATCACCAGGCCAAGCGTTGGCAGCGCAGGGAATGAAAGTGGGCACTGGCAGGGCAGCTTGCACAGGTTAACTCTAACCACCCTCCAGCACTCTCAGAAGCACAGAATCACAGAACCTTAGAGCTTGGAGGGGACCTGCAGAGATCATCCAGTCCATCCCCTCTGCCAAGCAGGATCCCCCCAGGGTAGATCACACAGGAATGCATGCAGGAGGCTTTGGAAAGTCTCCACAACCTCTCTGGGCAGCCTGCTCCAGGGCTCTGGCACCCTCACTCTAAAGCAGTTGCTGCCCATGTGGAGCTGAAACCTTCTCTGTGCCAGTTTGTGTTCATTGCTCCTTGGCTTATTGCTGCAGACCACCCAAAAGAGCTTGGCCCCAGCCACTGACCCCCACCCCTCAGCTATCTGCACACATTGCTCTGATCCCCTCTCAGCCTTCTCCTCTCCAGACCAAACAGCCCCAGGGCTCTCAGGCTCTTTGTGTGGGAGATGCTCAAGTCCCCCACTCATCCTCCTGGCTCTCTGCTGGACTCTCTCCAGCAGGTCTCTGTCTCTCCTGAACTGAGGAGCCCAAAACTGGACACAGTACTCCTGGTGTGGTGTCACAGAGCAGAGAGGGAGAAGAACCTCCCCAGGCCTGCTGGACACACTTCTGATGCACCCCAGATACACTCAGCAGTTTGGAGCAGCTCCCAACAGCTCCCTGCAAGGCCTGACTTAGCTTCCTCCCTGGTGCTTGGCAACCAAAGCCTCATCTCTGCCTTGCTGCATCCCCTGGGCAGGGCCAATCCCCTCCATGCCCATATGAGATTCAGTGCAGACCCCCACAGAGCTACACAATTGATTTTGGTTGCTGGGAACAGAGATGAACAGATTCAACCCAGGCAAGGAGAAGTTTCCTCCTGCCAGGGCTCCTCTACCATCACAGAGCATGGGCTAATGCCCACAGTGCTCCTGGCACCTGTAGTGCACTGGCAAGGCTCTGTAGGGGTCTCAGCCTGCCTGCTGCCATCTCCTGCTGAGGTACCTGCTATTTCCTAACAGCCTGGGGTCCCAGTTTGCATCTCCAGGAGCAAAGTTAATCCTTATAATTTCTGCTGGGTGAAAGGGAGCACAGATGTAGGATGTCTACAAACAACAGAGTCACAGAACCACAGCAGCACCCAGGCTGGCACAGCCCCTCAGGGGCACCAAGCCCAACCTAGAGCCCTACTCTGCAAGGTGCACCTTAAACCATCTCCCCAAGCACCACATCCAAACCACCTTAAACACAGTCAGGGTCCCTGACCACTCTCTCCAGGAAAAACTGTTCCTGATGTCCAATCCAACCCTCCCCAGCCTCAGCTCGAGGCCATTCCCCCTTGGTCTGTCTCCAGTTCCCTGTGAGCAGAGCCCAGCAGCAGCCTCTGCACAACCTCCCTTCAGGTAGCTGCAGACAGCAATGAGCTCTGCCCTCAGCCTCCTCTTCTGCAGGCTGCACACCCCCAGCTCCCTCAGCCTCTCCTCACAGGGCTGTGCTCCAGGCCCCTCCCCAGCCTTGCTGCCCTTCTCTGGGCACCTTCCAGCACCTCAACATCTCTCTTGAATGGAGGGGCCCAGACCTGGACACAGCACTCAAGGTGTGGCCTGAGCAGTGCTGAGCACAGGGGCAGAAGAACCTCCCTGCTCCTGCTGGCCACACTGCTCCTGAGCCAGGCCAGGATGCCATTGGCTCTGCTGCCCACCTGGGCACACTGCTGGCTCCTGTTCAGCTGCCAACCAGCACCCCCAGGTCCCTCTGTGCCTGGCTGCTCTCAGCCACTCTGTCCCCAGGAGGAACACACAACTCCAGATTCTCAATCCATAACCAAAGAGAGCAATAAAGACAAACTCAGCATTTAACAGGAGGCTTCATGGTGCCTCCAACCCTGAGCTGGAATCTCTGCAGGTGTGAGAGAGAACCACAACTTCTGCTGGCAACCACAGCAAAAAAAATACAACCCAAACCCCCACATCCCCTTGACCACCTGCTCACCTCAAGCAGAGAGTGAGAAGCTAAGACCCATTCTCTGGAGATTAATCCAGAAAAAGAGTCCTGAGCCTTCGCCCAGGCAGTAAATGAAAACTAAACCCTGCTAAATCTACCCTGGGCTGCTTCTCTCTCCCTCTCTCTCGGTGTGCAGAGAGGGACAGGGGGGAGCAGGCAGGGGGGGGAAGTGTTTCAGACTCACATCTTCTAACCTGTTTTTCCAGATGAGTTTTTTTTCAATGAGCAGATTCAATCTACTGTAAAAACTTCCCAGGGAGAGCAACCCACGAACCGCAAACGTAATGGCCTGGGAAATGTATTCCTCTGTGCAGGGAAGAAAAGTGGCTTCACCTTTCTGCTCCCACTCTTACTGCTCACAAGCTATGGAGATTTCTGTGCTAACAGAGGGCAGAGGCCCAGTGACAAAGCTGTGGCACTGAGCCAGCTGAAGGCACAAGGATCCTGTGCTGCTCACTGCAAGAGAAGCAGAGAACGACTGAGGAGAGTCCACTGAAGGGTCCTGGAGCAGTTCTGTGAGCTGAGAACCTGCAGAAGGGCAGCCCCAGAGGGCATCTGAGCAATGTCCCCTGGGCATTAGCCTATGCTCTGTGAGGAGCTGCTCTGTTGTGAGCAGAGGCTGAGGCAGTTGGGGCTGTGCAGGCTGCAGAGGAGAAGGCTCCCAGGTGAGCTTCTGGTGGCCTTGCAGGATCTGAAGGGGGCTACAAAACAGCTGGGGAGGGACTTTTGAGGCTGTCAGAAAGGAATAGAACTTGAGGGGATGCAGCAAAGCTGGAAATGGGGAGAGTCAGCCTGGATGTTAGGAAGAAGTTGTTGAGCAGGAGGGTGGTGAGAGCCTGGCAGGGGTTGCCCAGGGAGGTGCTATGAGGAGGTCTCTGCTCACAGCAGAGCAGCTCCAACCCTCTGCTCATCCTTGTGGTCCTGCTCTGGACACCTTCCAGCACCTCCACATCCCCCTTGTCCCAGGGGATGCAGTGCTCCAGGTGGGGTCTCAGCAGTGGGGAGCAGAGGGGCAGGATCCCTTCCCTCACCCTGCTGCCCACACTACTCTGGCTGCAGCCCAGGCTCTGGTTGCTCTCTGGGCTGCCAGAGCTCACTGAGGGCTCAGCCACCCTCATCCATGAGCTTCTCCTCCACCAACACCCCCAAGTCCCTCTCCTCAGGGCTGCTCTCCAGCCAGCCCTTGCCCAGCCTGTGTTGGTGCTTGGCACTGCCTTGACCCAGCTGCAGGACAGCTTCATGGACATCAGAGCACAGAGGAGCTGCAGGCTGCAGCCCACCCAGGAACACAGAACTGCAACCAGGGTTGGAGGAGCTCCTGTGTTGTCCTGGGAGGGTGGCAGAGGCAGAACTGCAGCTTCAGAGCTGAACCCTACTCAGCCTCCACCCCACCCTGCTCTCTTCCTCCAGCATCCAAATGTGGCTGCACCACTTAGCACTACCCCTGGGCTAATTTTCTCCCTCAGGGATGGTAGATCAGATCCCATAATTTTTCTCCCCCCCTGAGTTTTCAAAAGGTCTTTCAAGCAGAATAAACTCAGGTATTTATACCTCAATCTGCCTTACCTGAGGCACATCTTACAGAGGCCTGGGTCACAGCAGCATCATTACAGTGAGTTTTAAAGAGAGCAATGGGAATAGATAGGTAAATAATTCCCTCTCTCTGTGGTGCCCTTTCTATTTGTCTGCTGAAGCTTCAAGCAGCTCCCTGCCTTGGACACAAGCTGCAAACATCAAGGGAAGCAGCAAGCCACCCTCTAGAACTAAACAAACAGCCTTTTCCCTTTATAGTACAGCACTTACAGCTCACCTTGCCTCCTGCCTTCTGCTGCTTCCTTCCACTTGTTACCTGCTGCACCCCTTGGAGCTGTTGCACATCTGCAGTCGCTGCTGTTCAGAGCATTTGGGCTGCATTTTGGCACTGCCAGGGAGATTGCAGTGGGAGAAGAAAAGAGGTCATGGCTTGGCTGCCTTGGGCAGCAGCAGCAGCAGCAGCAGCTCCTCTCCACCTTCTGCATGGCACTGTGGCAGCTCAGAGTCATACAATGCCAGGGGCTGGGAGGGACCTCAAGAGTTCATCTAGTCCCAAACCCAGCTTCAAGCTGCCCAGTCACAGACCACAGGACAGATTCTTTAAGCCCTTCCTTAATATTTTTCATAGAATCACAGAATGTCAGGGGCTGGAAGGGACCTTGAAAGCTCCTCTGGTCCAGTCCCACCTTGCCAGAGCAGGATCTCCTAGAACAGATCACACAGGAACACATCCAAGTGGTTCTTGAGTATCCACACAGGAATGCATCACCCAGAGCAGGTCACACAGAACACATCCAGACAGGCCTGGAAAGGCTCCACAGAAGGAGACTCCACAGCCTCTCTGGGCAGCCTGTGCCAGGGCTCTGGGACCCTTCCAGGCAAGAAGTTGCCCTTGTGCTGAGCTGCAACCTCCTGTGCTGCAGCTTCCATCCATTGCTGCTTGTCCTACCCCAGGCAGCAGTGAGCAGAGCCTGTGCCCCCCCTCCTGACCCCCAGCCCTCAGCTATTGATAAACATTGATCAAATCCCCTCTCAGCCTTCTCCTCTCCAGCCTAAGCAGCCCCAGGTCCCTCAGCCTCTCCTCCCCAGGCAGTGCTCAGTCCCTCAGCATCCTCACAGCCCTCCTCTGGACCTTCTCCAGCAGACCCAGGTCAGCATCCTGTGCTGAGGACTCCAGAGCTGGGGCTGTGGTTTGCATTCTGCTTTCTGAAGGCATTTTAAAGGCACCGAGTTGCCTGTGAGGAAGCAAGTGCCCAGCGTTTGTTTAAGTGTCTTTATTAGAGCTGAAACAAACACTGCATCATTTAACTCGGAGGCTTTTTGTTGCTGCTATCAGTCCTGTTCTGCAAATCACAGACTCAAGGCTGCAGCTAACCCCTAATAAGCAAGCAAACTGCCACTCGTCCACCTCCCTGCTTCCCCCCAGCTGCTGTTATCTCTGTGTGAGACTGGGAATTGGAGGAAAGAATGACCCAGTGATTGTCTAAATCAGCCCAGCTCTAATTTACTGGAATGTGGTTTGAGCAGCTAATGTAACACCTGCTGGGAGCAAGATGGAGCTATCTCCGGGACTTCTCCAGGCTAGGAATAGTCACTTAAATGGCATTGTCTGGCTGCACTCACTGGAGGGCCTTGCCATACCACAGAGAGCAGTTAACCCTTGGAGTGTGAAATTAGGTCAAAGAGAAGCAAGCTTTGGGCTGCAATTGGAAAAGTTAACTTTCCCCAGCAAATTGGGTGTCCTCCTCTGCCTCTGCCAGCTCCTGCTGGAGCAAACTGCTCCAGCAATTACAGGCACTCAGGTAAAGAGAGGCTGCCAAACGTGTCCTCGGGATGCCCTCGGCCTGGCAGGAGCTTTTCCCAGCTCCCACAGCTCTGTGTGGTGATTCCCAAGGCTGGATTAAGCAGTTGGTGCCTCCCTGGCAGCAGAGGTTGGGCTTTGGTCCTTTAAAATCCTGGACTGAGTCACACAGAGGTCAGTGCCTTCCCCAACCCTGGCACAGCAGCTTGAGCTCCCCAGAAAATTCCTTCTCTGTCCTTCAGCTCCTCGTGGTAAGGTGAGAGAAGTAAATTCCTGCTTTGCCAGCTGCCTGGAAGCATTTGGAGGCAGTCACTGGTTCTTGGCCTCTGCTTGTAAAGTGCTCAGGACCCCATGACAGCACCACCCGAGGGAGCAGGAAGATGCTCACCAAACAGCTTCACTTGCAACAGCAAAGTCACTGCAAGCTGCTGTTACCCTGCAAGCATGAGGCAGGTTTAGCAGGTTTGGGTAGGCAGAGCCTTGAGTTTAACCTTCAAGTGGAGCCATTGAGTGTCTTAGGTAGGAAGGGAGCTCAGAGAGCCTCTCCTGCAAGCTCCCTGCCTCTCAGCTGCAGCAGTGCCTCAGCCAGGCTCAGCTGCTCAAGGAGGAGGTTTGCAGAAGCACTGCTTGCCAGGTGGATGCTAGCAGCATCTTTACTTCAGAGTGCATCTGGTTTACATGCCAGGGCACAACCAATAACCCCCAAGGTGGGCAAGGGAAGGGCAACCAATGGCATCCAACCTCCCTGCCATGGGTAAGGACACCTCCAGGTTTCTGGATGAGGCTGATCTGGTGTGAGGTGTCCCTGCTCATGGCAGGGGGGTTGGAGCTGGATGGTTCTTGTGGTCCCTTCCAACCCTGACTGATTCTGTGATTCTGATTCTGTGATTCTGTGATTCTGATTCTGTGATTCTATGATTTTGTGATTCTATGATTCTATGCTTGAGGCTTCATCCAACCTGGCCTTGAACACCTCCAGGCAGAGGACATCCACAACCTCCCTGGGCAACCTGTGCCAGTCCCTCCCCACTCTCACTCTCAGCAATTTCTTCCTCCTCTCCCCTGTCCCTCTCCCCTCTCCCAGCTCAAAGCCTTTGTCCCTCACCCTGTCAGTCCAAGCCCTTGCCAAAAGTCCCTCCCCAGCTTTCTTGTAGCCCCTTCAGGTACTGGAAGGCTGCTCCCAGAGCCTCACAGCCTGCATTGGGTTGGGAAGGACTCTCAAAGGTCTTCTTGTCCAAGCCCCCTGCAGGGAGCCAGGTCAGGCCCTAACACCAAGCATTTTATTCAAACACTACATCAAACATTACATTTATTCCTTTCCTGCAAGAAAGAGGTTGCCCAGAGCCCTGCTGAGCCTCACCTTGAGTATCTCCAGGTATGGGACCTCCACCACCTCCCCAGGCAACCTGTTCCAGTGTTCCACTACCCTCATGGTAAAGAACTTGTTCCACCCCTGGAGGTTCATCCTCCCTCCTCAATTCCTTAGGCCACCACCTCCTTCCTACATTCCCCCCTTTTTCTCTTCCCTTTGGATTAACAAAACTAACTTCCAGTGAGGTGTGACCCCAGACTGGTAACTCTTAACACTGCTGTGCCTCAGTTTCCCCTTTGCAGGCAAAGAGAGCCCAGGAGTCAAAGCTCTTTTGCTGGTTGTACCCAGAGGAGCTCTAGAGGCTGCCACAGTATTTCAAACCCTGCCTCTAGGAGCAGGGCTCAGGTGGCAGAGAAGAGCAGAATTAGCTCTGCTCTCTGCTAACAAGCTTTGAGCCCCAGGGGACAGGAGCCTGGATTAGAAGTGACAAATAATAACCATGATTATTCTTTTTATTCCTCCTAGAACTGGCCTGAGACAGCAGCAGCTCAGAGCTGTGGCAAGGTGGCAGGACCTTGTTCCTTGTGTGAGAGCCTCCAAAAGCTGCCTGCTGGCTGATAGGAAGAGTCCTTTGCCCAGCACTAAAATCACATTTCCTGGTGGCAGTCACAGAGGTGCCAGGGTTGGAAGTGCCCTCAGAGGTCATCCAGCTCCAACCCCCCTGGCTGTGGGCAGGGACACCTCAATTGCCCAGAACTTTGCTCTCAGAGCCCAAATGCATTCCCTGCACAGCATGAGGGAGTTACTCCAGTTCCTGGGGTCCTGCTCAGCTCCTGCAGCCAGAAGCACTTTGAAGCCACAGGATGCATTGAACTGGAGCAGACCCTCAAAGCTCATCAAGTTCTGCACTTTGGCCACAACAACCCCAAGCAGTGCTGCAGGCTGGGGACAGAGTGGCTGAGAGCAGCCAGGCACAGAGGGACCTGGGGGTGCTGGTTGGCAGCTGAACAGGAGCCAGCAGTGTGCCCAGGTGGGCAGCAGAGCCAATGGCATCCTGACCTGGCTCAGGAGCAGTGTGGCCAGCAGCAGCAGGGAGGTTCTTCTGCCCCTGTGCTCAGCACTGCTCAGGCCACACCTTGAGTGTTGTGTCCAGTTCTGGGCCCCTCAGTTCAAGAGAGATGTTGAGGTGCTGGAAGGTGCCCAGAGAAGGGCAGCAAGGCTGGGGAGGGGCCTGGAGCACAGCCCTGTGAGGAGAGGCTGAGGGAGCTGGGGGTGTGCAGCCTGCACAAGAGGAGGCTCAGGGCAGAGCTCATTGCTCTCTGCCTCTACCTGAAGGGAGGCTGTGGCCAGCTGGGGTTGGGCTCTGCTGCCAGGCACCCAGGGACAGAAGCAGAGGACACAGCCTCAAGCTGTGCCAGGGCAGGCTCAGGCTGGATGTGAGGAGGAAGTTGTTGCCAGAAAGAGTGATTGGCACTGGAATGGGCTGCCCAGGGAGGTGGTGCAGTGCCCATCCCTGGGGGTGTTCAGGACATGCCTGAATGGGGCACTGAGTGCCATGGGCTGGTTGGTTGCATAGGGCTGGGGGATAGGTTGGGCTGGGGGAGCTTGGAGCTCTCTTCCATCCTGCCTCATTCTATACCTCAAAGTCCAATCCCCCTGCAGTCAGCAGGGACATCCCCTCCTAGATCAGGCTGCTCAGGGCTGCACTGAGTTTGACCTTGAATGTCTCCAGAGATGGAGTTTGAAGCTCTGGGCAACCTGTCCCAGATTTCAGGACCCTCAGTGTGCAGAGCTCCCTCCTGCTGTCTGCACAACCAGGCTGAGCCTCAGTACCTGCTGCTTCCCCTCCTGCCCTGCCCTGAGGGTGAAGCTGCACAGCAAAGCTCTCAGCAGCTGCCCCAGCTCCTCCCTGAGCTGCAGGAGCTGCTTTGGGTTGTGCCTGGCATTGGAGGAGTGCCTGGTGTCAGAGGGGTGCCCTGTGCCAGATGGGTGCCTGGTGTCAGAGGGTGCCTGGTGTCAGGAGTGCCTGATGTCAGCAGAGGGTCAGTGTCAGCTGAGTGCCCAGGCCTTGCCCTGCCCCAGCTGTGCCAGGCAGCCCAGCTGCTGGGACCATAGCTGTGGGAGGCAGGAGCAGCCCCCTGAGGGTCAGCACAGCCCCGGGGCTCTGGCCTCTGCCTGGGCTTTGCTGCTGCTGTAAAGCAAACAGTGCCAAAATGCAAAGAGGCACAGCAGCAAGTCCTGATTAAATATGAACAAGCACAGAGGATTGCTGATGTCACTCACCCCACTCCTCTGTGCCCTCCATCTGCCTGCTTCCCTCCTCTCTCACCATCTCTTCCCCAGCCATCTGCTCAGCACTCTCCCTCCCCTTCCCTCCCGGCCCTGCACCCCTTTCCCTTTGCAGCTGGTTCAGCTGGAGTGGGTTCACTGCAGAGGGAGGAGCTGCTCCTCCTCCCCCTGCTCCCAGGATCGGGCACTGCTGCCTCAAGCTCCCTGGTGCTGCTCTGGGGGGTCAGGCAGGGGCTTAGGTCAGCACAGGACAGCCAAAGACTCAAGATTCCTGCTCCTCTGCACCCCCCAGGGATGTCTCATTGGCATCTTGGTGGGGAGGGAAGTGGCAGAAAGCTTCTAAAGCAGGTCAGGAGCAGCTGCCCTGCCTGTGCAAGGAGTCTCCACAGTTTGGAGGAGCAGCCACTGCAAAGTGGCCTCTGGGGTAAGAACCACAGGATCACAGAACTGTCAGGGCTGGAAGGGACCTCAAGGAGCATCCAGTTCCAACTGGGACAGGGGCAGGGACACCTCACACCAGCTCAGGCTGCCCACAGCCTCATCCAGCCTGGCCTTAAACACCTCCAGGGATGAGGCTTCCACCACCTCCCTGGGCAACCCCTGCCAGGCTCTCACCACCCTCCTGCTCAACAACTTCTTCCTAACATCCAGGCTGCCTCTGCCTATTTCCAGCTTGGGTCCATTCCCCCCAGTCCCATCCCTCCCTGACAGCCTCAAAAGTCCCTCCCCAGCTTTCTTGTAGTCCCCTTCAGATACTGAAAGGTCACAATAAGATGTTCTCCTCCGAGCATCCACAGCTCCTCCACATGCCCCTCTGAGCACCCACAGCTCCTCCACATGCCCCTCTGAGCATCCACAGCTCCTCCACATGCCCCTCTGAGCACCCACAGCTCCTCCACATGCCCCTCTGAGCATCCACAGCTCCTCCACATGCCCCTCTGAGCATCCACAGCTCCTCCACATGCCCCTCTGAGCATCCAGAGAACCCCAGAACCATTCAGCTTGGAAAGACCCTGGGGTCACCAAGCCCAGCTGAGAGCAAAGCTCACCCCTGAACCACACTCCCCGAGCACCACATCTGAGCAACCTTTAAACACACCCAGGGCTGGAGACTCAACTACCTCCCTGGGCAGCCTGTTCCAGGCTCTCATCACCCTCCTGCTGAAGAAGTTCTTGGTGACATCCAGACTGACTCTCCCCATTTCCAGCTTTGCTCCATCGCCCCCAGCCCTATCCCAAACCCAGCTGTGAGGTGCATTGTCTGAAGCACTGGCGGTGGCTTTCCAGCAGCCCAGATCTTCCTCAGCGATCCTCGGTGAAGGAAGCAGCTCGTTGAAGTTAATTGATGTCCTCGGGTGATGCTTGGAGAGGCTGCGTGAAGGGAATGGGGATCTCTGCTGCCGCGGCTGGCACTCAGCCCTGCCCGGCACCGGCACCGGCACCGGCACCGGCACGGCTCGGCCTGAGGAAGGTGGAGGAAGGTGGAGGAAGGTGGAGGAAGGTGGAGGAAGGTGGAGGAAGGAGAAGGAAGGAGAAGGAAGGAGAAGAAAGGAGAAGAAAGGAGAAGAAAGGAGAAGGAAGGAAGAAGGAAGGAAGAAGGAAGAAGAGGAAAGAAGAAGAAAGAAGGAAGAAGAAGGAAGGAGATGACACCTGGGTAGGCACAATGCCAAGCACAGCTCCAGGCTGGGTGGGGAATGGCTGAGAGCAGCCCTGAGGAACAGGCCCTGGGGGGCTGGGGTGAGGAAAAGCTCAACCTGAGGCTGCAGTGTGAGTGCAGCCCAGACAGCAACTGTGTGCTGGGCTGCAGCAAGAGCAGTGTGGGCAGCAGGGCAAGGGAGGGGATTGTGCCCCTTGGCTCTGCTCTCCTCAGACCCCAGCTGCAGTCCTGGGTGCAGTTCTGGAGCCCCCAGCACAGGAAGGACATGGAAGTGTTGGAGGCAGTGCAGAGGAGGCCACCAAGATGCTGAGAGGGCTGCAGCAGCTCTGCTCTGCCCTGTGCTCCACAAAACAGGGCCCTGACTCTGAGACCTTCAATCTGGTGAAAAGAATCAGACTCCAGAGTTCCCTTTCAGTCCACCTTCACACCTCCTTCACGTCACAAGCATCTCTGCCTCTGTCCTGCTTCACTCCAGCTCCCTTCCACTGGGGTTCTGCCACAAGCAGGCATCAGGAATTTCACTGCAGTGTTTTTCCCGAGGAGAAGAACAAAACAAAACGAAACAAAACAAACCAGAACAAAACAGAACAAAAACCTCACCAAAACTCAAACCACAATTTGTTTGTCTGCTGCTGACAGGGAGAATTTCTCACCTTACCATCAGCCCTGGAGTTCAGTCACCTGTTGGAAAGGTGTCCAGCTTGGAAGGAGCTTTAATCTGCTCTGCAAAGAGATAATTAGGCAAAGCCACACAGACACAGGTGCCACAAGCTCTCCTTAGAGGCTTCCTTTCCCCTTCAGCTGAGGGAAAGGTTTTTGTTTGGCTAGGGGTGGTGGTGGTGAGGGTGTTGTGGTGCTTGGTTGTGCCAAGTGTGCAGGCAGCTGCACCTCTCTGAAGGGGCAGAGGTTTGCAACTTGTGGAATCCTGTGGAGCTCTTCACCCTGCTCCCATTTTTGGAAGCAGGTTTTGATGAGATCTCTCCTGTCACTGCACAGAGAGCATCTAATCATGCAGCACAAAGACAGCCACGACTGACAATGCCTCTGCCTCTTCCAGGAGAAAGGAAGAGGAGGGGGGTGGGGGACACACAACGATGACAACAAGATGAATAATTCAAATGATAATTAGCAGTGTAATTATTCCTGTTTTTAGAGTAACCTACAGGACAGAACATCAATGTATGAGTCACTGACAGAGTATAAACAGAAATAATTTGGAAGATGCTGTCCTGATGTTTTTGAAAGGGACTTGTCAGAGACTTTCTCTCCTGATCTCACATTGGCACCAGCAGTCCCCTCCAACTGCTCCCTCTAAGGTCAAAACCAGAGTCAGGTGGAGCTCAGCTAAGGAAGAAGTTTTGACAGCAGTGAGAGGCAGTGAGGGTACAAAGGGAGGGCACAGGCTGGTGGAGCAATCTGAGCAGAGGGCAAAGACCTCCAGGCTGGAGCAGACAGTGCTTTGGGCTTGTCCAGGCCAGGGGATGCTCCTTTGCTGTGTGTCTGCAGCCTGCTGTAGCAGAGAACAGGTCTGGCTCTGGTGTGCTCTGGTCCTCCAGACAATGATGCTGAGAGCTGACATCTCCAGCAGCAGGGGAATGGAGCATCTCTTGCAGAGAGAGCCTGAGGGAGCTGGGGATGTGCTGCTGGGAGCAGAGGAGCTGAGAGGTCACCTCAGCAATGGGTATAAAGATGTGCAGATGAGTGCCAGGAGGCTGGAGCCAGCTCTGCTGGGTGATGCCCAGTGCCAGGCCAATGGGTGGAAGCTGAGGGAGAGGAAGTTTCATTTGAAGATGAGGAGGATTTTTCAACTTGTGATGGTGCCAGAGCCCTGGCACAGGCTGCCCAGGGGGGCTGTGGAGTCTCTCTCTCTGGAGATATTCAAACTCCACCTGGATGTGTTCCTGTGGGATCTGGCAGGGGGCTTGGACTGGCCGAGCTTTGGAGGTCCCTTCCAACCCCTGACACTCTGTGATTCTGTAATTCCATGATTCCATAATTCTGTGATTCTGTGATTCCATAATTCTGTGATTCTATGACTCTGTGACTGTATGATGGGGCTGGGATCTGCAGGTGCTGAGCCATGAGGCAGGACACAGGTGGGGAAGCATTCCCTACATTTTAGGCTGAATTGTGAAGGGAGAAGTTCAGCCTGAAGATGTTGACTGTGCTTGGGAAGGAGCTGAACCCTCTGCAGAGCTGTCACACCCTGGTGTTGCTCTGATTCCTTCTGATGGGGATACATGAAATAGGTCTGGACTTGAGCTGCAGCTCAGCCCTCTGCTTACCCAACAGCTTTAACAATCTTCTAACCTGACATCATTTCTGCTTTTTCAAAGCCTGCAGCATGTCTCTCTAGCAGGAAAAGTGAAACCTGGCTGGAGCAGCTCCCATCCAAGGAGGCACTGAGGTAGCAGCAGCAGCAGCCTGTACAAGCCAGCAGCAGGATGCCTCTTGGCACTGTAACACAAGAAGAAGAGAAGAAAGATGTCTTTAATTTGCCTGGTAATGATCAATAGAGAATCAAATCCGACCTTGAATTTTAATGGCTCTCTACTAATAGGAACTCACTTGCAGATGGATGGAGGAGGATCAGAACAGCCTGGGGGAGGGAGGCCTGGGTGGTCCAAGGCACCACAGGCTCAGCATCCTGTGTAGCCACCCCACAACACCATGGATGTGGCTTTCTGAGGCTGGCAGAGGGAAAAAAGGTCCCTCTGAGGTGGCAGTGGCTGGGGTTGGAGCACTGTGAGTGCAGAGGGCAGCATGACCCAGGGCCTCCTGGGCTGCCCCAAGGGCTGCCTCACCCAGCAACCTCAGAGCACTGGTTTAAAATCACACCCACCCCCCAAAATGAGCACCCCAAAACTGAGGGAAGGAAGAGGTAAATCTTCAGGCCAGGGTTGTGTGGGGGCAGCCAGTGCAGGAGCAGGACCCCCAGACCCCTGTGGCACCGAGGCCTCTTCACTGCCCCTTTTGACACCTCTCAAGGTGCTGCACAGAGAAGGTAACTCAGCTCCTGACCCGAGGCACTGGCAGCCCTCACAGCTGGCAGAGATCCCTCTGAAAGGAGGCAAAGCAGAAGCAGAAAGGATGCCTACATGCATTGATATCTACAAACAGGGAGGAGATTGACCACTTGAAATGAGAGCAGCTGTTAACCATTGGCATCTTCATTTGCTGCATCAATTGCATTTGGTTTAATCCTGTTCCTGAGAGGCTGAAAACCTTTGACTCATCTTTGGGGTTGGGTTTGGATTTTGTCTTTTTTTCTTTCTTCTTTTTGTTGTTGTTGTTGTTGTGGAGGTAGAATCATTTTGACAGTTATCCTGCTGGCTGTTAATAAACATCTGCAACTTGCCCTAATCAATCATCAAACAAATCCAATCACCTTTTCCCTTTTCATTTGACCTTAATCCTAACAAATCTCCCCCACCCACCCCTCCTTGGTTTATTGAGTTGGCTCAGGAGCCAGCAGGAGGAGGAGGAGGAGGAGAAGGAAGAAAAAGAGAATGTGGTCATTGATGCCTGTCCAGCTGGCTCAGGCAAAGGAGCTAAAGGAGCTGACATGGGAACCTGTGCCATAGGCAGGGACACCTCCCACTGGAACAGGTTGCTCAAGGCCTCATCCAGCCTGGTCCTCAACACCTGCAGGGAGGTTGTGGACCAAAGAAGCACAGAATGGGAACTTTGATGTGCTCCAAAGATCACATTCGGTGCACAGAGCACATCAAAGATCCCATTTTGTGCTTCTGTGTCCCAGGGAGGGAGAAGGGAGGGGAGAAGGACGGGAGGAAGGGAGGGAGGGTGGAGGGGAGGGTGGAAGGAAGGGAGGAAGGAAGGGAGGAAGGAAGGGAGGAAGGGAGGAAGGATGGGAGGAAGGA
>VWZE01008232.1:59337-72401 GCA_013396675.1 Eubucco bourcierii
GGGGTTTTAACTAACGTGGAAGGCAGAAGGGGAGGTTGGCATTTAGTCAGCCAGAAACTCAGAGCAACATCACCAGCACCAACACCAGCACCAGCACCTGCACCACCATTATCATGATCAGCAACAACACCACCACCACCACTACCACCATCATCAGCACCATCAGCACCACCACTACCATGACTAGCAGCACCACCAGCACCATCATCACCACTACCATGACCAGCAGCACCACCACCACCACTACCACCAGCACCACCATCAGCACCACCACTACAATGACCAGCAGCAACACCACCACTACCACCATCACCACCACCACCAGCACCATGACCAGCAGCACCATCACTCTCCTGGAAGCCTTCTCCAGGCTGCAGAGCCCCAGCTCTCTCAGCCTGTCCTCACAGCAGAGCTGCTGCAGCCCTCTCAGCATCTTGGTGGCCTCCTCTGGACTGGCTCCAACACTTCCATGTCCTTCCTGTGCTGGGGGCTCCAGAACTGCACCCAGGACCCCAGGTGGGGTCTGAGGAGAGCAGAGCCAAGGGGCAGAATCCCCTCCCTTGCCCTGCTGCCCACACTGCTCTTGCTGCAGCCCAGCACACAGTTGCTGTCTGGGCTGCACTCACACTGCAGGCTCAGGTTGAGCTTTTCACCACCCCAGACTCCCAGGTCCCCAGATCATTTAGTCCAGCCCCCTTGCAGTAAGCTTGGACCTTACTGTGTGCAGTTCNGGGCAAATCTGTCACCCTGTGATTGCTCACACAGGAACTGACACAGCAGAGCTGGGTGGGAGCTGTTGCCTCTCTTCCAGGACTTCAGAGGCTGAGCAAAACCACCAAGAGTTGTGGAAGGGACCTCCATGGGGTTTTAACTAACGTGGANGAGCAGGAGAGGCTTGGCCTGATGCTGCCCAGCTCAGACCCCAGCTCTAGCACCCAGCCAGGAGCAGGCTCTGTGCAGCCTGGCCCAGCTCTCAGGGCTGCTCACCACCACCACCACCACCACCACCAGCACCACCACCACCAGCACCATCACTCTCCTGGAAGCCTTCTCCAGGCTGCACAGCCCCAACTCTCTCAGCCTGTCCTCACAGCAGAGCTGCTGCAGCCCTCTCAGCATCTTGGTGGCCTCCTCTGCACTGGCTCCAACACTTCCATGTCCTTCCTGTGCTGGGGGCTCCAGAACTGCACCCAGGACTGCAGGTGGGGTCTGAGGAGAGCAGAGCCAAGGGGCACAATCCCCTCCCTTGCCCTGCTGCCCACACTGCTCTTGCTGCAGCCCAGCACACAGTTGCTGTCTGGGCTGCACTCACACTGCAGCCTCAGGTTGAGCTTTTCCTCACCCCAGCCCCCCAGGGCCTGTTCCTCAGGGCTGCTCTCAGCCATTCCCCACCCAGCCTCACAGGGTGAGGACTCCATGTGCACTGCAAACTGCAGATGAAAGGCAAAGAGGCTCAGAGGACCTGATCCTCCTTCTGGCTTTAACCACACATCAAGAGAACTGACCCCAGAGGGCTCCATCAACCCTTTCCCCCAGTGACACCTGGGCACAGCCTGGGCACAACAGCAGGTTTCAGGCCTGGAGATGTCCTTCCATGCCCCGAGATGGACATTTTCTGCCCAGCACACAGAACCGTCCCAGTCTCTGACCTCTCATCGCTCTCCCCCAGCTGCACCTTGGTTAGACTCATCTAAAAGGGCAATCCAAGTGCTCCTGCATCCTGCCTGGCACTCAGCATGCCCTGGAGATGCCAGCAGGCAGGGCTGGTCTGTGTGCCCTTCCTCCCAAAGCCGTCTGGCCCCTCCGGCAGCGCTGCCCAGCAGGCTCTGCCCTCAGACCTTTCCGTGCCAGATGCCTTTGCAGGCAGCTGCAAGCAGGATCAGGAGCAACATGTCCAAACCATGCACAATTATGTGCAACTGTTTCTCTGCTGCAGAGAGATGGAGTAGCCACGGAGCAGCAGCTGCAGTCTCACATTAGTAATTTCCAGAGGCCAGTTGTGTGCCCACTGCCCATTACAGCCAGGGCAGATGGAGATGGATGGAAGTGAGCTTGGAGGTTTCATGTGCCTCTGGTGGGTTACTGAAGGGAGGCCTGGGTTATGGGAAATCACAGCATGCCAGCATGGTGCTGGTTGGTGACCTCCAGAGATCACCCAGTCCAACCCTCCCCTGCCCCAGCAGGGCACCCACAGCAGCTTGCCCAGCAGCACAATGCCCAGGGGGGGTTGGAAGCTCTGCACAGAAGGAGACTCCACAACCTCTCTGGGCAGCCTGCTCCAGGCCTCCAGCACCCTCACACCAAAGGAGTTTCTCCTCCTGTTCACATGGAACCTCCTGGGTGCCAGTTTGTGCCCACTGCCCCTTGTCATACCCCTGGGCACCACTGGCAGGAGTCTGGTCCCATCCTCTTGCTCCCCACAGCTCCTTTATCTCTTGCTGAGCACTGCTCAGCTGCCCTCTGGGGCTGCTCTCCTGCAGGCTCTCAGCCCCAGGGCTCTCAGCCTTTGCTACTCCAAGAGCTGCTCCAAGCCCCTCAGCAGCTCTGCAGCCTCAGCTGGGCTCTCCCCAGCAGCAATTCACAAGAAATAAAACCATGATATAAAAATGGTCCTGGGAAGACCATCAGGAATTGGCTCAGAGGAGTGCAGTACCACCAGGTCCCAGCAGCTTCCCCTCCCAGCTCATCCCAGTCCCCTCCCAATGCCTCCCAATCTCCTCCTAATCCCCCTGGGGAGGAGTGGGGCAGGACATGGAGTTGCTCAGCATCTACCTCAGCACCCCAAACAAAGCTCCAAGAGCCCAGAGGCTAAGAAAACTTTGGGGCCATACCTGAAAGCTTGGCCTGAGCTTCAAGGTCATGTGGGAAAGGAGCAAGAGCAGGACCCAAGCACCCTGAGCATGATCCCTTTCTGCTCTAATCAGATGGCCTCACATAACCATTTGTGCAATTGGCTTCTTTCACAGAGTGACTTATAGATGCTACTGCAAGCAGCCCCAGTCAATATATTTATTTTCCTGTTGATATAGAGCTCCAAAAGGAAGCCATGCATGAAGTGGATCAAACCAGGCTAATTTTCCATCAGCTCTGCCATTCCCCATACATTCAGCTCTCTGGCTCAGCCTCAACCTGCAAAGGGAATCGTTGGAAAGCAAAACAAAGCAAAACAAGACAAAACAAACCAAAACATCACCCACAGCTGAGAGGAAGAAAGCGAATCTGAGGCTGCAAAATGTTGTCATCCTCATGGGCAGAGCCCTGAGATCGACTGAGCCAAAGACAACTCTGTTATTTAGGAGCCATTTGCAAGTTGGAAAAATTAAACAAAGCTCTATTTTAACTTTTTTCCCCCCTATTTTTCTTTTAAATTCTTTCCAGAAGGGCTGGTGAGGGAGAGAAGCAGCAGGTTTACAGCAGCAGTAAGATGTGACCAGCAGATCCAGGCAGATTCTCCTCCTCCTCCTCTGCCCCAGGCAGGATACATCTGGGGATACTGTGTTCTGGGCTCCCCACTTCAAGAGTCAGGGAAGTACTGGGGAGAGTCCAGTGGAGGCTGCAGAGCTGCTGGTGGGGCCTGGAGCAGCTCTGTGAGGAGCGAAGGCTGAGAGCCCTGGGCTGGAGTAAAGCAGCTTGAGTGAGAATCATCCCAATGGTGAGTTGAGGATGGGGTCACCACCTCCCAGGGCATGCTCCAGTGCCTGACTGCTCTTCCAATGCTGAGATTTTTCCCTAATATCCAATCTCTAAACCCCATTTGCACAGCAGGACCAGAGGCAGGGAGATCTGAACTCTCAGCTGATATTCTGCAGGAGCAAACCACTGCTGAGTCCATATTGTGACACAAACCAGCAGAGAGTCACAGTCACAGAGTGCCAGGGGCTGGGAGGGACCTCCAAAGCTCAGCCAGTCCAAGCCCTGCCAGGAGCACCCAGAGCAGGTCACACAGGAACACATCCAGGTGGGGTTTGAGTATCTCCAGAGAGGGAGACCCCACAGCCCCCCTGGGCAGCCTGTGCCAGGCTCTGGCACCCTCACAGGGAAAAAATTCCTCCTCATCTTCAAATGAAACTTCCTCTGCCTCAGCTTCCACCACTGCCCCTTGGCCTGGCACTGGGCATCACCCAGCAGAACTGGCTCCAGCCTCCTGCCACTCACCTGCACATCTATACCCACTGCTGAGGTCCCCTCTCAGCTCCTCCTCTCCAAGCTCCCAGCCCCAGCTCCCTCAGGCTCTGCTCCTACCAGAGCTGTTCCATTCCCTTCAGCATCTCTGTGGCTCTGTGCTGGACTCTCTCCAGCAGTTCTGTGTCCCTCTGGAACTGAGGGGCCCAGAACTGGACACAGGACTCCAGATGTGGCCTCAGCAGGGTAGAGCAGAGGGGCAGAGAACCTCTCTGGACCTGCTACCCACAGCCCTTCTAACCCACCCCAGACTGGCATTGCCCCTCCTGGCCCACTGCTGGCTCATGTTCAACCTCAGCTGGGACCCCCCAGAGCCTTTTCCCCTTCGCTGCCTTCCACACAAAGCTCTGCTTAGAGCCAAGATGCCAACCTGCTCTGCCACATCAATCTCAGGGTGCCCACACTCACATCAGTGCATCAGGCTGGTTTGCAGTGAGTGCCTTTGGTTTCAGCTGAACCTTCTGCTCCTCCTGTGCCCAAGGCTGCTCCAGCCCAGCTGCGAAGCATCATCCTACAAGACGGAACATATGCACAAGTAAACAAATTAAGGCTATCTCCAAAACAACAGGGCCCTGGCTTCCTGGAAGAGCTGCAAAGAGAAACTTAATCAACAGCAGCGGGTGAGGCAGTAAAGGGGAGGAGAGGACCTCTGCTAATGAAGGTGGATGTGTTCCGACTGCAAATGCTCGGCGGCAGCAGGCGAGGAGGCAGAACAGGGGCAGCGATGGAGCTGGCTCCAAGGAAACTGAGCTGCACAGCACACACTTGGAGATGAGGCAGCAAGGAAAACAAGTTGCTGAGCAGGGGTTTGGGAGGGTGAGAGCTCAGCTGTCGAGGCTGGAGCAGGGTCCACGGTGGCCTCTGCCTCCAGGGGCTCGTTAGCAGGTCGCAGCTGCGGCGTTCATCGGGTGAATGGGAAGGGGAAATCTCAGCACACCTCTGCGCAGGTGCTGTGGCTTCACCTTGTGGCTTGGAACATGAGAAAAGAGCAGAAGCCTTCCCCTTCACTTCCCAGCCACAGGCAGATCCCTCTCCAGCTTCGCCCAGGAGCTGGGAATCCTTCTTTGTTAAATTCTCTGCCTTGACCTTACAAGCTCAGACCCCACCTGCAGTCCTGGGTGCAGCTCTGGAGCCCCCAGCACAGGAAGGACATGGAAGGGTTGGAGGCAGTGCAGAGGAGGCCACCAAGATGCTGAGAGGGCTGCAGCAGCTCTGCTGTGAGGACAGGCTGAGAGAGTTGGGGCTCTGCAGCCTGGAGAAGGCTTCCAGGAGAGCTTGGAGTGGCCTTGCAGGATCTGAAGGGGGCTGCAGGAAGGCTGGGGAGGGACTATTGAGAAGGGCTGGGAATGGCAGGACAAGGGGAATGGGTTTGAAGTGTCAGAGGGGAGATTGAAAGTGGATGTTAGGAGGAAGTTGTTTGCAGTGAGGGTGGTGAGACACTGGCACAGGTTGCCCAGGGAGGTTGTGGCTGCTCCCTCCCTGGAGGNACCAGGCTGGATGAGGCCTTGAGCAACCTGTACTAGTGGGAGGTGTGACACAAGGGGATTGGAACTGGTTGAACTTTGAGCTCCCTTCCAACCTTCCCATTCTATGCTTCTATGACTTGGTGACCCTGAGAGCCTTTTCCATCCTGGATGTTTCTGTGATTCTAAGAGGGGAGAAGTTGCCTCTGCCAGATGGGTGCCCACAAGCAGAGCTACCATGGCTTATCATCACACCTCTGGGTCAAACAGATGTTTCCTTCCATGTGCCAGTGGAGAAGATCACTACCCTGAGATGCTCTTCACTCCTCCTCTGCCAGATGTTCTTGGGCCTAGGGCCCTGAGAGCCAAGAGAAAAGTATTTAAAAGAGCTGCCTGATTTAAGACAAGTGTCACCTTAATCCTGAGCAGTTAGAGGTTGGTTTATGACAAAGGTTTATGGAGCTGCTTTATTATATTTTTTAAAGCTGCCTTAATGCAAGAGCAGAGGATTTGCTATTCAGCTCAGGCAAAGCAGGAGGAGAGCAAGGCTCACGTTGGTGTTGGGAGAAATAAGAAACATGTAATAACCCAGGGCTTAATCTAACACAGCCCAAAATCCTCCCCAAGCACAGGAGAAGAAATCAGCTCCTTCACTGCTGAGCAGCCTAAGATGCCAGGATCCCCTTCCATGGCCTTCCCAGCCCAGACCCAGCACATCCTTGTGCCAAGCTGAGCTTCAGCTCTGATTTCCCTGCAGCTGCAAGCTGCAGACCCCCACCTCAGCCCCCAGCCCCAGCTAATTTCCCAGTCTGGGTTTTTGCTCAGGTCTTGTCTCTCATCAGTGGTGGATTGCAGGAGCTAAACTCCTTGTTGTAAAGCAGAGTTTCCATTTCCCTCCAGCCTTAAGCAGCTTCAATCCATCTCAGTGCATTATGGAGCCTGTGCTGATTGTTTTGCTGTAGTGAGTAATAACAACTTGTACTTTGCAGATTACCCCAGGGAGCCAAGCTCCTGGCCCTGCTGTGCCACCAGCTCTGTGGGGTGGGCACACAGCAGCCTGCAGCATCCCTGGGCAAAGGGATGGGGCTGCAGGAATGGATGCACAGAGAAATTGGGGTGGGGAGATGTGGAAAGTGGAAGGGAACTGGCATGGGGATGGTGGCAGTGAGGAAATCATAGAATGGTTGTGGTTGGAAGGGAGCTCAAAGCTCAGCCAGTTCCAANTGGCATAGGGTGAGAAGAAATCATGGAATCATAGAATGGGTTAGGTTGGAAGGGACCTCAAAGCTCAGCCAGTTCCAACCCTCCCTGTGCCATAGGCAGGGACACCTCCAACTAGTACAGGTTGCTCAAGGACTCATCCAGCCTGGTCCTGAACACCTCCAGGCAGGTTGTGGAGCACAGAAGAGCTGCAGGGAGGTTGTGGAGCACAGAAGCACCCAACGTGATCAAAGATCACGTTGGGTGCTTCTGTGCTCCACAACCTCCCTGGATAACCTGTGCCAGTGTCTCACCACCCTCAACCTGTGCCAGTCTCCTACCACCCAGTTTCAATCTCCCCTCTGCCAGTTCAAACCCATTCCTCCTCCTCCTCCTGGCATTCCAAGCCCTTGGCAACAGTCCCTTCCCAGCCCTCCTGGTTGCTGCTCCCTGCTCAAGGCACACATGGCTGAGGAGCTGCTGGCATTGGAGCTGAGCACCCACACTGCCAAGGCACCATGGCATAAATGGGTGCATGGCTCAGCATCCTCCAGCCCCAGCAGAGACCTCACCAAGAGAATGAGGGAGCTGGGGGTGGGCAGTGTGAGGAAGAGGAGGCTGAGGGCAGAGCTCATTGCTGTCTGCAGCTACCTGAAGGGACACTGTGCAGAGGCTGCTGCTGGGCTCTGCTCACAGGGAACTGGAGACAGACCAAGGGGGAATGGCCTCAAGCTGAGGCTGGGGAGGGTTAGATTGGACATTAGGAAAAAGTTTTCCATGGAGAGAGTGGTCAGGGCCTGGCATGAGCTGCCCAGGGAGGTGCTGGAGTCCCCCAGCCTGGGGTTGTCCAAGGGTGGTTTGGATGTGGTGCTTGGGGAGATGGTTTAAGGTGAATCCTGTAGGGCTCTAGGTTGGGCTTGGTGCCCCTGAGGGGCTGTGCCAGCCTGGGTGCTGCTGTGGCTCTGTGTGTGACATAGAGATGGGAGAGAGCCCAAGGGGAGCAGCTGAGGAGCAGGGGAAGAGGCAGGAGGGCAGGGCAGGGGCACCCTGCAAGGCCGCAGAGCCTGCGGCAGGCCTGAGAAGCTTCTGGAAGGAGGCCTCAGGCTGGGCTGCCTCAGCAGCCTGCCCAGAGCCTCCCCCTCAGCCCCCTGGCACTGCTGCCAGCAGCATGTGGCACCCACTCCTGTCCCCTTTGTGCGTGGCCACCACCATCCTGTGGCTGCAGAGGGCTGCCAGCAGCCATGCCAACGGCACCAGGGCTGCCAGTCAGGCCCCTGGAGCGTGCCTGGGGCTGCCCCTGGGGGAGGGCAGGATGGCAGAAGGCCTTGCCCTGTGCCATGCCCACGCAGCCTCCTCAGCCCTCAGCACCCAGTGCTGCCCAGACCAGGCCCTTCCTGCTCAGCCAGGTGGGCACCAGAGCAGCAGCAGCTCGCCAGGCTCTGGGGACATGGCAGCAGGTGATGGTGAGGTCAAGGGAGGGCCCTTGGAGGGCAGTGTGAGGCTGCAGGGGCAGGCCTGCCAGGCTGGGCAGGAGATCTTCATCCCCCTGGGTGAGTGCTGCTTCTGGAAGGGCATTGTGTGGAGCTGCAGCCACCATGCCTGCAGGTGCCACCACCACCACCTAGACCTCCTTGGGCATGGTCTGAGCCTGCCCTTCTGCACCCTCCTGGCCACCATGGCAGTGATCCTGTGGCTCCTTGCAGGGTGCTCCAAGAGTTACCAGCGCTGGAGGCAGAGCAGGGAACGGTGCCCAGGGCCCTCACCTGGCACAGTATTGGGGGCTGCAGACCCCGAGTGTGCCATCTGCCTGCAGCCATATGAGCCCCACGAGCTGCTGAAGCTGCTGCCCTGCTCCCATGCCTACCACAGGAGGTGCCTTGACCGCTGGCACCGAGCTCAGCGCGGGACCAAGACCTGCCCCCTCTGCCTGCACACCGTGACCATGGTGGCACTGATGCCCCTTGCTGCACGCAGCTGCCAGCAGGAATGAGCCAGGAGGGCTCTCCCAAAGTCCCTCCTGGAAAGCTGAGCCCTGGCACACACATCCCCACCAGCTCTGGCTTCCAAGCTCCCTGCAAACTCCGGTTCCAGCAATGCCTCTGCGGATGCAGGAGCACAGAAGAGGGTGAAGCAGCCACATGAGAATGTAAGAGCAGGGAATGCAGACTGGAAGAACAAATAGACCCTTGGCTCTGCCCAGGCTGGGGGGCCTGATCACACACAGCTCTGCTTTAAGCCAGAAGATTTGTGAAGGCCACAACCACAGACCTGAGGCAGCAGCAGGCTCTTGCCAAACCCCTGGGTGGCTCCTCCTGAGGTTCCTTCTCTTGCTCTGTTGAAGCTCTCCTTCCCCAGCTGAAGCTCTCCTTCCCCAGTTGAAGCTCTCCTTCCCCAGCTGAAGCTCTCCTTCCCCAGCTGAAGCTCTCCTGCCCCAGCTGAAGCTCTCCTGCCCCAGCTGAAGCTCTCCTGCCCCAGCTGAAGCTCTCCTGCCCCAAAGCCTGCACCAGCCTGGTCTGTTCCAAAGGGGCCAATTACCACTTAGCTGATTTTTACCACCAAACCCAGGCTGACAAAACAAACACAGTTGCCTACATTATTTTTTTTCCATACAGATGATTAACAATAACAAAATAAACCCACCCAAAACCAGCTGAAGGTTTTTTTTTTGTTTATATCCAAGGTTCACAGGGCCTTTGGCCAAAGCTAGACAGGGCAAGGTCAGGGATTGGCACAGGCTGCCTGAGGAGGTGGTGGAGTCCCCATCCCTGGAGCTGTTTGAGAACTGTGTGGCTGTGGACATTGCTCAGTGGCCATGGTGGGGCTGGGTTGATGGTTGGGCTCAATCATCTTGGAGGTGTTTTCCAACCAAACCAATTCTGTGATTCTGTGTTCTTTGCAGCACCAATGCCTAACAGAGATGTCCTCCTTCCACTGCCAGGCAAACAGCTGCACCTGCAACCCACTGCCAGCCACTGGGACCAAGTTGCAATGCCCCAGATTTGCTTTCCTGCCCCTTTTAATCGTGGGCACCAGCAGATTACAGGTGCTGCCGTAGCAGGTCCATCAAGCACAGCTTTGTAATCTCCTGTATGCATTAAGGCCCAGATTATCTTGCTTGTACTTGGTAATAACAGAGGAAAGATTTCCTGGCCCCCCTGGGAAATCCAGGAGAGGCACCTGGCAGAGCACACAGTGCCCAGACACGTGTAGGGCATGGAGCACGCAGCAGGACCTGCAGAGCTCCCACAAACAGCAAGGAGCAAACCCTCTCTGCACACCCAACTCCATTTCTCATCTGCCCAGCTCACATTCTGGGGGGTGTTCTCAGCTCTCTGGGCTGGAAAGACGTGGGTCATCCTTTCCTTTCATCCTAGATGAAAGGAGGTGGTTACAAGCTCCACTTTCTGAATCAGCTCCTAGCAATAAAAAAGCAAAATCATTAGCAGGGCGCAGGTCTGCCTTGCAGCTGGCTCGCTGCAGAGCTGGGGACTTGCTCACTCAGCAGGAGGGAGGAAATGTGTCCCACATAGACCTTTCTTTGGAGAGCAACTGGGAGCAACTGGGAGCACACAGGTTTGCACTGGAAGGGCACTAGATGGCCCCAAATCTTCCTGCACAGCAGCCAGCAGCAGCTTCAGCCTGGTCCGCACCAATCCTACAGCGCGACCCGGAGAGGAGCAGTGTGCCCTGGTACGAAGGGCAGCAAGCTAGAGCCAGGGGTGGCTGCCAACATGTCTTGAGCAGAGCATTTCAACCCCCAGTGGATTCTTTTATGTCTTGAGCAAAGCATTTCAACCCCCAGTGGCTTTTGAATTTTTTTTTTCCTGTCCCTTTTCTGTCTCTTGGCCTTTGGCTGTTTGAGGGCAGGCAGAGGTCCTTGTGTCCGTGCAGTGCCACTGCCTGCAGACCTGAGACATTGACCTAACACAGAGCAAGGACAAGAAGTCTGATGTGATGTGCAGCCTCACCTCACCCCATGGCCAGGCTGCTCTTTTCATGCTGAAAAAAAAACAAAAAAAACTCAGAAGGGAAGAAAACAAATTAAAAAAGGCACCCAGACCTAGTCCCTGAGTGCAATCAGTGCTGGGTCTGGAGCCTGCAGTGCCTGTGCTGTTGGGGCTGTAATGGGGCCCACAGCAGTCACTCTCCTCTGCATCTCTGCCACCATCAAGCTGCTTGGGCAGGACCAGGGTTAGATTGTCCTAGCAGTCAGGTGGGTCTAAATCAGAGTTTAGAACCATTCTGTTGTCAGGTTTGGGAGGGACCACAAGGAGCATCCAGCTCCAACCCCCTGCCATGCCCAGGGACACCTCACACCAGCTCAGGCTGCCCACAGCCTCATCCAGCCTGGCCTGAAACACCTCCAGGGACGAAGCTTCCACCACCTCCCTGCGCAACCCCTGCCAGGCTCTCACCTCCTGCTCAACAACAACTTCCTCACATCCAGGCTGCCTCTGCCCATTTCCAGCTTGGTTCCATTCCCCCCGCTCCTATCCCTCCCTGACAACCTAAAAACTCCCTCCCCAGCTTTCTTGTAGCCCCCTTCAGACCCTGCAAGGCCACAAGAAGCTCACCTGGGAGCCTTCTCCTCTGCAGCCTGCACAGCCCCAACTGCCTCAGCCTCTCCTCACAGCAGAGCAGCTCCAGTCCTCTGCTCATCCTCATGGCCTTGCTCTGGACACCTTCCAGCATATCCAGATCCTTCCTGTAACAGAGCTCCAGAACTGGACACAATACTCCAGGAAAGGTCTCACCAGGATGGAGCAGAGGGGCAGAATCCCCTCCCTCACCCTGCTGCCCACACTGCTCTCGCTGCAGCCCAGAACACAACTGGCAGCCCAGAGCACACTGATGGCTCAGGCTGAGCTTCTCATCCACCATCTGAGGAGACTTTAGAGTGGCCTTCCAGGATCTGAAGTAGGCTCCAGGAGGGCTGGGGAGGGACTATTGACAAGGGCTTGGAATGCCAGGACAAAGGGGCAATGGGTTTGAATTGGCAGAGGGGAGATTGAAAGTGGATGTTAGGAGGAAGTTGTTTGCAGTGAGGGTGGTGAGAGACTGGCACAGGTTGAGGGTGGTGAGACACTGGCACAGGTTGAGGGTGGTGAGACACTGGCACAGGTTATCCAGGGAGGTTGTGGAGCACAGAAGCACCCAACGTGATCAAAGATCACGTTGGGTGCTTCTGTGCTCCACAACCTCCCTGCAGGTGTTCAGGACCAGGCTGGATGAGTCCTTGAGCAACCTGTTCTAGTTGGAGGTGTCCCTGCCTATGGCACAGGGGATTTGGAACTAGATGATCCTTGAGCTCCCTTCCAACCTTCCCATTCTAGGATTCAATGCCTCTGGATTGAGCAGACTCTTCTGTGGCACGGTGAAACACAAGCAAAAGGAGGAGCTGGTTTTATCTCCCAGCTCCTGCACTTGATAACCCCAAAGATGGAGCATAAAGGACCAGAGGGACTTGGGGAGTGGTGGAGTAAGTGATCAGTTAATAGAGGTAAATGGTCTGTTCCTTTCTTCTAGCCTGGGTCTTTGTTCAAGTGGTAAAATGGGACCTGTTCCCTGTAATTGCTCTGCTCTTGCACACAACTGCTGTCTCCCACATGTAGCTTGTTGACATTTAAATAAATTGCAATTATTCCAACAAAGTAGATTGCAGAGACTCCAGAGAAAATGGCTCAAGGATACATCCAGGAGCATCTGCAAGGTATTGAACAGAGGGATCTAGCAGGGCTAGGGCAGGGTGTGGAGGGGAGCACAGTGCTGGCTGTAATGAAGGCAGCATGGGGCTGGAGAGAACCTGGCACAGTCTCACTCCTTGGTGGGAGCCTTGAACCAAAGCCTCCAGGGCACTGTGATGGAGGAGGCAAAAAAGCAGTGATGCAAAAGCATGAAGGGAAGGGAGAGCAGATGGGGCTGGGTTTGGCTCTTTGAGTGAAAACCATCTTGGCTGGAGCCCTTCTGCAGCCCTCCTGTCCTTCCTTCTGCAAAAGCATTCAGGGGCTTGGGAGGAGCCTAAGGGCCAGAGGCTCCTACCTCATACTGCCCATGGGTGGCAGTGAGACTGGCACAGGATGAGGGTGGTGAGACACTGGCACAGGTTGCCCAGGGAGGTTGTGGAGCACAGAAGCACCCAACGTGATCTTTGATCACGTTGGGCGCTTCTGTGCTCCACAACCTCCCTGGATAACCTGTGCCAGTGTCTCACCACCCTCA
>VWZE01008232.1:82040-94774 GCA_013396675.1 Eubucco bourcierii
TGCCCATGGCAGGGGGGGGTTGGAACTGGCAGATCCTTGTGGTCCCTTCCAACCCTGACTGATTCTGTGATTCTAGGAACCTGCTGTGCTCAGCACCTCCATCAGTGTCACAACCTGCAGGTGACATCCAGCCTGAGCCTCCCTCAGTCCCCTCAGAAACAACTTCACCATAGAACCACAGAATGGGTTAGGTTGGAAGGGACCTCAAAGATCTGCCAGTTCCAGGGCAGGGACACCTCCCACTAGCACAGGTCACTCAAGGACTCATCCAGCCTGGTCCTGAGCACCTGTAGGGAGGTAGAGGAGCACAGAAGAACTGCAGGGAGGTTGTGGAGCACAGAAGCACCCAACGTGATCAAAGATCACGTTGGGTGCTTCTGTGCTCCACAACCTCCCTGGGCAACCTGTGCCAGTCTCTCACCACCCTCCCTGCCAAGAACTTCTTCCTACCATCCAGTTCCAATCTCCCCTCTGCCACTCCAAACCCATTCCTCCTCCTCCTCCTGTCACTACAAACCCTTGCAATAACCATCCCCACGTCCACCCTCACTCCCAGCATGTGATTGGGGAGCAAGAGCAGGGGGCTGACGAAGTGCCAGTGGTGCCTGCAGACTTCTCACCCCCCAGAGCCCCTGCAGTGATCCTGTGTTTGGGTGGGGGTCTGCAGAGCCCGGGAAGGGTTTGGCAGGACCCCCAGCTTGGCTGCAGCAGGTGTAGGATGCTCAGAGGAGCACTTTAGGTTAGATATTGGCACCTGAAGGTTCTGCTGCTGCTCGGAAAGAGGGAGGGAGGCTGAGCCGAGTCCCAGTCGAGTTCGCAGGCTCCGTGCGAGCAGTTTCCAACCCACCGGCCAGAGGCTGCGGAGCTGCCTCGTCCCCAAGAGACTGTAAATGGTCTGATCCGAATTCTGCTGAAGTCCAAGGCTCATTACCTCTGTCTGGCATTAGCTCTGGCCCTTTGCTCACGATAGCTCCGGGCAAGAGCTGCCTCTCCGCGGAGTCTCGGTGCGCTGAGCTGGGCAAGCTGCGCTCCGCTCCCCAGCCCGGGGAGAAGCCTCAGACCCTTCCCCACCCTCAGCACCGACCGAGCCGTTCAGGCTGGGTCCAATAGAGGGCAACAATATCACACGAAAGGCTTCATTAAGCTAATTGCGAGCGGCCGAGGTGGGAATCGCTGCCCACGCTCCTCCCGGGGTGCTTTTACCCTTTCCCCTCCCTCCCTCTTTCCGTAGTTACGCAGCCAGCCCCAGGCTGCGGGGCTGGCACAGTGGGCAGCATGGGTGGGCTGCAAGTCCTGGAGGTGTGGGTGCCTCTGGAGCATCCCTGGAGGTGTTTAAGGCCAGGCTGGATGGGTCTTTGAGCAGCCTGATCTGTGTGAGGGGTCCCTGCCCGTGGCAGGGGGGGTTGGAAATGGAGAACCCTTGAGGTCCCTTCCAGCCCTGGGAATTCTGTGATTTCCCCCTTGATGTGGGACCCTTCAAAGCTACTTGAACCCACCCACCTGCTCCTGGCACCCAGCAGGCTGCAGTCCTCACTCTGCCCCATGCCCTGCCAGCCTCTGCCTCCCCTCCCCATCCACAGCTTACTCCCAGCAGCAACAGGATGCACTCCATGTAGGACCACAACCTTCTGCGAGGCTCTTTTGCATAAAGACACCTTCTAGAGCAGAGAACATTTGTTTAATTAACACTCCTGCTTGCCAGAGCCCTGCCCACAGCCCTCACTGCTGCACAGGGAAGGGGAATTTCCCCACTGCAATCCAGCTCTGACCTCTCCAAGTCACAGAATCACAGAATGGTTTTGGCTGTAAGAGAACTTCAATGTCATCAAACCCAGGCAGAAACCCAGCACTGCCAGGCCACACCACACCATGGCCCTCAGCACCACATCCACAGGGCTTTGGAGCCCCTCAAGGGATGGGGACTCCACCACTGCCCCGGGCAGCCAGTTCCAGGCCTTGACAACCTCTCTGGGGGAGAAATTGTTCCTCATGTCCAACCTAAACCTTTCCTGGGACAACTTGAGGCCATTTGCTCTTGTCCTATCACTTGGAATCACAACTTGAGGCCATTTGCTCTTGTCCTATCACTTAGAGTCAGTGAATGGTTTAGGTTGGAAGGGAGCTCAAAGCTCAGCCAGTTCCAACCCCCACCATAGGCAGGGACACCTCCCACTCGAAGAGGTAGCTCAAGACCTCATCCAGCCTGGCCTTGCCCACTTGTTACTGAAGGAAACAGACCAAGCCCCACCTGCCTCCTTTCAGGGAGCTGGAGAGAGCCAGAAGGTCTCCCCTCAGTCCCCTTTTCTCCAGGCTGAATGACCTCAGTGCCCTCAGCCACCTCCCGTGCATGAGGTGAGGGTTGCAGCTGGCCTGGGAGAAGGGAATTTTGCAGGGGGAAGCAGTACAAAGAGCAGAGGTTTGAGTTGTCTCTCACCAGCTGAGCTGCAGGAACTGCACTTGCTGGTGAAAGGGACTGGTGCAGTGATGGTTGTGGGAGAGCTCAGTTGGCATTTCCCTGTGGATCCACAGCAGCAGGGAGCTTGCAGCCAGGCACTGCACCTGCCTGTGCTGGGCTAAGCTGCCTGAGTGGCTCTTGTGACAAGAGGGTGGAAGCAGAGCTGCAGACAGCTTCTAGGAGGTGGAACTTCACCCTCAGTCCCACCTGGAGTCCATGGAGGACTTCCAGCAACATCAGCAAAGTCAGGGTACCCTGTCCCTTCCCCAGGGCTCATTCCCCCCTTGCCTTTGGTGCTGGCATGGGTGGCAGCCACAGCTGCCAGTGCCTGGCACACCACATGGCTCCTGTCAGCAGAGGCAGACTGTGCCCCAGGAGTCTGGTGCAAGCAGTGGAGATGGAGAAGCTGAGGCTTCACTTGGGCTGGCAGCAGGGTCCAGCCTCTCCTCTGAGCTCAGGCTGGCAGCTCATGCCAGAGCAGGGATGAAAGCCTTTAGCCACCCAGATCCCAGCATCCTGCTGTACCCCAAGCCACAGCACACAGCCTGCTCCTGCAGCTCAGCTCCCCTCCAAAACCTGCTCACCAGCTTTGAGCATCCTGGGGATATTCAAGGGGGCTCTGGGCAACCTGGGCTGGCTGAGGCTGTCCCTGCTGGCTGCAGGGCAGGTTGGACTGGCTGAGCTTTGGAGGGGCCTTCCAGCCCAGCCCATTCCATGATGCCAGCATGAGCCCACCAGAGAGGCTCCATCCCAGCACCAAGCAGGCCCCACTCAATCCTTGGGCCAGCACAAAGGCATAACTCAACAGCTTGGAATAGAAAAGGCTGGAGCCAAGCCACAGGGTTGAGCTCTGGGGGCTAAGTTAACTCCAAATTTGGGGGGCCCAGGAGGAAAGTTTCCTCTCGACCTTGAAACCAGCAGCTGAGGCAAGCTGGGAGCTGTGGTTTGACCAAAGAAATTCCTCCCACCAGCAGCTGCCAAGCCCTGTTCAAAGCCTTCAAGCTGAAGGCTTGGCTGAGAGCCTGGAGGAAGAGCTCATCCCCTGCTGGAGATGCCTTTGGTTTCATCTCAATTTACATGGGGAGATCAAAGCAGCTGCCCTGGTGTGAGTGGGATTCTCTGGGCCACTTGGTCCTGGAGTTTTGCCCCCATCTCCCATTTTTTCCCTCCCCAGGAGGTTTCCAGGCTGTTGGAAGGAGGAGCTGGGCTGGTTTGCTGTAGCCTGCTGCAACCTGTGTGTGCACCCAAGTGCCACTTGTCTCCTGGCACCAGATATGGCTTCAGAGAGCAGCTCCTGGCAGAAGATGCCAAAATGAGCTGCCAGGGCTTGGGGATTTTTGCTGGCTGCATGCTGAGTTGTTCCTGTCCCTAATGTCAGTGCTGAGGAGGTTGTTCTGGGGGACCTGGTGTGGCAGGGTGCCATGGCAGGGTGTCACCTCCCCTTGGTGATGGAGCACCAAGTGCTGCAGAGTGAGGCATGGCCTCCAGAGCTGCTGCTGTGTAGGGAATGGCTCTGGAGAAGGCAGCTCTGGAGCATGTGGTGCTGCCCTGGGCTTTGCCTCCTCTGCAAACCCACCTGGTGGGACAGAGAGTTCAAAGAGTGGTGATGAGTGGTGCCAGGCCCAGCTGGAGAGCTGTGACCAGTGGAGGCCCCCAGGGACCAGTGCTGGGTCTGTGCTGTTCAACATCTTCATCAATGCCATTGCTGAGGGCACAGACAGAGCCTGCTCAGCAGGTTTGCTGCTGACACCAAGCTGGGAGGCTTGGCTGAGACAGCTGCAGGCTGTGAGGCATCCAGAGAGCCCTGGGCAGGCAGAGCTGGGCACAGAGCAACCAAATGAGGTTCAACAAGGACAAGTGCAGAGTCCTGCACCTGGGGAGGAAGAATAAACTGCAGCAGCACAGGCTGGGAGGTGACTGCTGGAGAGCAGCCCTGGGGAGAGGGACCTGGGAGTGCTGGGGGAGAACATCCATGGGCAGCAATGTGCCCTGGTGGGCAAGAGGGCAATGGGGGCCTGGGGGGCATTCAGCAGAGTGTGTCCAGCAGANATCAATAGCTGAGGGCTGGGGGTCAGGAGGGGGGGGACAGGCTCTGCTCACTGCTGCCTGGGATAGGACAAGCAGCAGTGGATGGAAGCTGCAGCACAGGAGGTTGCAGCTCAACACAAGGGCAACTTCTTTCTTGGAAGGGTCCCAGAGAGGCTGTGGAGTCCCCTCTGGAGCCTTTCCAGGCCTGTCTGGATGTGTTCCTCTGTGACATCCTTTGACACAAGCTGGGCACATGGCTGATTCCCCTCTGCAGTGACACTGCAGGAAGGCAGGAGCTGACCTCCCACCTCAGTGCCCAATCCAGGAGGTCACCACAGAGCTCCCTGAAAGGAGGCTGCAGACAGCTGGGGTTGGTCTCTTCTCTCTAGTAAGAAGTGAGAGGCTGAGAGGAAATGGCCTCAGGCTGCAGCAGGGCAGGTCTAGGCTGGACACCAGAAGAAACTTCTTCACTGCAAGGGCTCTCAAAGCCTGGCACAGGCTGCCCAGGGAGGTGGCTGAATCCCCATCCCTGGAGGCATTTCCAAGCCACAGAGCTGTGGTGCTGAGGGCCATGGCTTAGCCCCAGCCTCGGCAGAGCCAGAGAATGGTTGGAGTGGAGGAGCCGAAAGGCCTCTGCCCACCGAAAGCATTCTCAGTGCCCAGGTTGTGTCCCACGAGGTGAGCTGGCAGTGGGGCAGACCTCACAGGCAGGCACACATGCCCCACAGCCACGTCCTCCAGTGCCAGTCCCCACGTGGCAGCAGCCCTGGCAGCCACCACTCACTCCCCAGTGCCTGCTGCTCCATCACCAGGGGTGGGTGACAACCTCCCACCGCGGTCACGCCAGGGCCGCCGGAGAGAACCTCCTCAGCACCAAAATTATTAGGGCTGAAATTTGGGGGAGGCAGTTTAAAGGAACAGATGGTTGTGCTTTAGTATGGCAACACACTGCCAGTTAATTAATGCTAGCTGTAATTAAACTTTACACAAATTAGCTGTCAGCTATGCTAAAGGGAATCATTTCTCTCAAATGCCACCTTGAATCGCTGAGTTGTGAGACTTTTCTACAACGTAATTAAGAGCAGGAGGGCTGCCATGGAAGGGGGGTGGTGGGTGGCAGAGGTGGGAGTAGCCAAAGCTGGGGGCTGGGGAGCAGCAGGAACCCCCACCCTGACTGAGAAGTTCCTTTCTGTCAGGCTAGGGAGACCCCCAGGGACTTGGCTGTTAGCTCCACTCCTGGAGGCTCCACTCCTGGAGGCTCCACTCCTGGAGGCTCCACTCCTGGAGGCTCCACTCCTGGAGGCTCCACTCCTGGAGGCTCCACTCCTGGAGGCTCCACTCCTGGAGGCTCCACTCCTGGAGGCTCCACTCCTGGAGGCTCCACTCCTGGAGGCTCCACTCCTGGAGGCTCCACTCCTGGAGGCTCCACTCCTGGAGGCTCCACTCCTGGAGGCTCCACTCCTGGAGGCTCCACTCCTGGAGGCTCCACTCCTGGAGGCTCCACTCCTGGAGGCTCCACTCCTGGAGGCTCCACTCCTGGAGGCTCCACTCCTGGAGGCTCCACTCCTGGAGGCTCCACTCCTGGAGGCTCCACTCCTGGAGGCTCCACTCCTGGAGGCTCCACTCCTGGAGGCTCCACTCCTGGAGGCTCCACTCCTGGAGGCTCCACTCCTGGAGGCTCCACTCCTGGAGGCTCCACTCCTGGAGGCTCCACTCCTGGAGGCTCCACTCCTGGAGGCTCCACTCCTGGAGGCTCCACTCCTGGAGGCTCCACTCCTGGAGGCTCCACTCCTGGAGGCTCCACTCCTGGAGGCTCCACTCCTGGAGGCTCCACTCCTGGAGGCTCCACTCCTGGAGGCTCCACTCCTGGAGGCTCCACTCCTGGAGGCTCCACTCCTGGAGGCTCCACTCCTGGAGGCTCCACTCCTGGAGCCAAAGCATTTTGCCTGAAGATGACTTTTTGGCTCCTGGAAGGTGAAAGGTTTGGATTCAGGAAGCCCAAGAGGTGGTAGGACCTTGGCAGCACAAGGAATCATGGAATGGGTTGGAAGGGACCTTTACAGTGCCAACCCCTGCCATGGGCATGGACAACTCCCTCCAGCACAGGCTGCTCAGGGCCTCATCCAACCTGGCACTGAACATCTCCAGGGAGAGGGCAGCCACAGCCTCCCTGGGCAACCCATTTCAGCCTCTGCCCACCCTCAATGCCAAGAATTCCTTCCTCACCCCCACTCTCCATCTCCCCTCTCCCAGCTCAAAGCCATTCCCTTCCTCCTGGCACTCCCAGCCCTTACCAAAAGTCCCTCCCCAGCTCTCCTGGAGCCCCTTCAGGTACTGCAATGCTGCTCTGAGGTCTCCCTGGAGCCTTCCCCAGGCTGCACAGCCTCAACTCTCTCTGCCTGTCTCCAACCTCTCCCCAGGAAGCTGGGTCAGGAGTTGCTGCAGTGAAGCCTTCCTCTTGGGAGAAGCAGGAGATGGATTTGCATGGGCAGGGCTGCTCTGACAAACCTTCTGCTGAGAGGGAAGAGGTCTGTCTGTCAAAACAGCCACCCTGACATTTTCCACCCAGTTGCATCTTATTCCAAGTGCTGCTCTGGAAGTTTCAGCTCATCCCTTGCCAGAGCTGACTGAGCTGGGGGATGACTAACACAGGAGCCCCAGGAGCAAGCAGGCAAAGCACTCACTTGGGGTGGGGAGGGGTAAGGAGCTGGGAATATTAAGGCTAATTTATCCCCAATTAGCACAGATTCTGGCTGGGAATCAGATCAGGGAGACAGACAACAAATACCTGGCATCAGATGGTGAGGAGAGGCTTTCCAACACTGCCCTGCTTGCACTGAAATGTGGAGGCCACATCAGGGGGGTCCTGGAGGTGCTGAGAGCCATCTCTAGAAGAGCTCCAAGGTCTGGACAGGCAGATGAGGATAAACAAAGCAAAGCAACAGCCAAGCTGAAGAAAAACAGAGCTGAAGGACAACCCAACCCCACCACAGCCCAGCCTGGGCTTAGACAGAGCTCCTGGGTGAGTGGGTGGGGGCCCAAGGTGGGGCTGCTCAGGGCAATTAAAGCCAATTAGTGAACCTGGGACCCGTGATGTCCAACCATAGCCTTAAGTAAGAGCCCATGACCCCAGTTAGATTTCAGGACCTCAGTTCTCAGGGTCATTTCCCCACTTTCTGGTGCTGTGAGCCACCTGCAACCCTGCCCAGGTGCTGTGGATCACAGATCCCAGGCAGTCAGGGGTTGGAAGGGACCCAAAGAGCTCCTCCAGTCCAACCCCTGTCAGAGCAGCAGCAGACAATGCAGCTCAGGGCACACAGAACACATCCAGACAGGCCTGGAAAGGCTCCACAGAAGGAGACTCCACAACCTCTCTGGGCAGCCTGTGCCAGGGCTCTGGGACCCTTCCAGGCAAGAAGTTGCCCTTGTGCTGAGCTGCAACCTCCTGTGCTGCAGCTTCCATCCACTGCTGCTTGTCCTATCCCAGGCAGCAGTGAGCAGAGCCTGTCCCCCCCCTCCTGACCCCCAGCCCTCAGCTGTTGATAAACATTGATCAAATCCCCTCTCAGCCTTCTCCTCTCCAGACTCTCAGCCCCAGGTCCCTCAGCCTCTCCTCCCCAGGCACAGGGCACTGCCCACCCCAGTGCCATGTGGGACTAGGATGATGAGCCCCAAGGTCAGCTCAGGGGCAGTGCATGTCCCCTGGGGACCCATCTCAGCCAGGCTGAGGTGTTGCTGATGCTCTTGTCTCCTGCAGCTGTGGGTAGTTAATACATCCAGATGTTTGCCACTGCATGACACAGAGGAAAGCAAAATCCCTTCTGTGGTTCCTGCCAGACTGCCACGTGGAAAATTCCTTCCTGGTCTGATCTCTACCAGTCAGATCAAGCACTTCAGGGGGATTTGGCAGGCAAGTCTCAGGAAGGAGTCCCCACACCCCCACCACTGCCCTGCTGAGGCCACCTCTGGAGTCCTGTGTCCAGTTCTGGGCTCCTCAGTTCCAGAGGGACACAGAACTGCTGGAGAGAGTCCAGCACAGAGCCACAGAGATGCTGAAGGGAATGGAACAGCTCTGGTAGGAGCAGAGCCTGAGGGAGCTGGGACTGGGAGCTTGGAGAGGAGGAGCTGAGAGGGGACCTCAGCAGTGGGTATAGATGTGCAGGTGAGTGGCAGGAGGCTGGAGCCAGCTCTGCTGGGTGATGCCCAGTGCCAGGCCAAGGGGCAGTGGTGGAAGCTGAGGCAGAGGAAGTTTCATTTGAAGATGAGGAGGAATTTTTTTCCCTGTGAGGGTGCCAGAGCCTGGCACAGGCTGCCCAGGGGGGCTGTGGAGTCTCCCTCTCTGCAGATATCCAAACCCCACCTGGATGTGTTCCTGTGGGATCTGCTCTGGGTGCTCCTGGCAGGGCTTGGACTGGCTGAGCTTTGGAGGTCCCTCCCAGCCCCTGGCACTCTGTGACTCTGCCACTGTCATCTCCAAGCTTGCTGCCCATCCAGCATCCCCCTCCCTCCTTGGAGCAGAGCTGGCCAGATGTGTGCTTGACAAGCCACTTCTTCTCAACTCCTGCAGACAACTGGATGAGGCTCAGGGTAAGTTACAGCCATGGCCTTGCTGTAGAGCTCCAAAGTGTTCCCAGCACCTGGAGGGCAGAGCAGGATGACCTCCTCCGCAGGGGCAGGAGCAGGAGGGATTTATGAGTTCAGGTCAGGAAGAGCCACCCTGCCTCTGCCCTGCTCCTCCCACATGCATACACTGCAGCTATTTTCCCTCCTGCAGCAGCTGAATTAAAGCCTCTGGTTGGTGGCAATATCAAACCCTCCTTTTGGAGGCTCTGAGCAGCAGTAAATCCTTGCTCCCTTGCTCTGCACCAGCCCTCGCTGCCCTCTGCTGCGTCCTCCTCCAAGGTTGCCTTCAGCTCCCAGCAGAGCTCCTGCAGCATTGTGCCTGGAGCTCCATTTCCAGCCCAGCATGCACAGAGCAGCTCAATTCCTCTGCACCACTGCTCTCCAGACCCCCCTGGGGGACCCCAAAGCTCCCACCCCACCACCCCATTGAAGCTCTCTCACCCTCTTGGGCTGCTGAGCAGGGCTGGCCCCAGATGAGCTGAAGCATCTTCCCCTGCAGGCTGTGCAGACCCAAGAGCACTGCTTGGCTTTGCTGCTTTTTGCCCTTCTGCTTCCTTATTTGTTTGTTTTGAAGCTCACTCGAGGATCACATCAGCTTCTCTTTTCTCCTGCAGCTCTGAGCTGGGAGCTCATGATGAGGGAGTCAGACACCCATGACCCCCTAAATCCTTCTCTGAGTCACTGCTGCTGCCAGCTCTGCTCTTCCATCCTGGAGGCAAACAACCTCAGCTCCTTTGTTCCCACCTGAGCTGCAGCAACCTCATACCAAGCACCACGAAGTTGTTGTGTGTTTTACACCTCGGCAGTGCTGCTTTGGTTGGTTGGGGTTTGGTTTTTTTATCCCAGAGCAGCACAAAACAGCTGGAGGTGAGCAGCACCTGCAGTGCCCAGAGCAGACCCAAGGGGCCTGAGCTGCCTGCTGCTGAGCTCTGTGAGTGACCAAGGTTGGAAGGGCTGAAGATGGTCACTGGTGTGAGCCCAGGCCAAAGGGTTTGTCCTTTCTTGGGGGGATTTTTTTAGCTCCTCAGCCTGCTGCTAAGAAGGATCTCAACCTTTAGGAATGCTCTTAAGGATTTTCTCACCAAATCCCAGGATGGAGGGGTTGGAGGTGACCTTTGGAGATCATCCAGTCCAACTCCCTCCTCCAGCAGGGCACCCACAGCAGCTTGCCCAGCAGCACAATGCCCAGGGGGGGTTGGAAGCTCTGCAGAGAAGGAGACTCCACAACCTCTCTGGGCAGCCTGCTGCAGGCCTCCAGCACCCTCACGCCAAAGAAGGGGGACCAGGAGGATAAAAGCCCTGGCAGAGAGGGATGTGGAGAGCTCCCTGTGAGATGGCAGCACAGCATTGCCTGCAGGCAGAGGAGAGGCTTTGGTTTAGTGAGAGACCTTGGAGCCAGCAGCTGAGTCAGGCAGGGAGATAGGTTTGAGTGGGCAGATGGTGCAGTGGTGGGATCCTGTTGGATCCTGTTGGCAGCTCTGCCAGGGACCACTCCAAAACAGCTTCAGTGAACACAATTCCCAGCCCAAGGGGCAACTGTGATGGACAAGGTCAGCCAGGCTGACTGAACAACCTCTCCTGGTCTTAAACCTCTGAGCAGCTTCAGAGCACCCAATGCCTGTAGCTCTGCTGGGGTCTCCCTGCAGGTGATGCCCTCAAGTTGTTCCCTGTCGCTGCTGTGCCACCTACAAATCATCTGGGACTGCTTCCCTGCATCTGGAGGGTGAGCAGAGGGCTGGAGCTGCTCTGCTGTGAGCAGAGACTGAGGCAGTTGGGGCTGTGCAGGCTGCAGAGGAGAAGGCTCCCAGGTGAGCTTCTGGTGGCCTTGCAGGATCTGAAGGGGGCTACAAAACAGCTGGGGAGGGACTTTAGAGGCTGTCAGGGAGGGATAGGAGTGGGGGGAATGGAACCAAGCTGGAAATGGGCAGAGGCAGCCTGGATGTTAGGAAGAAGTTGTTGAGCAGGAGGGTGGTGAGAGCCTGGCAGGGGTTGCCCAGGGAGGTGGTGGAAGCCTCATCCCTGGAGGTGTTTAAGGCCAGGCTGGATGAGGCTGTGGGCAGCCTGAGCTGGTGTGAGGTGTCCCTGGGCATGGCAGGGGGTTGGAGCTGGATGCTCCTTGAGGTCCCTCCCAGCCCTGACTGATTCTGTGATTCTGCCTCACCGTGCTGGGTGCTGACAGCAGACACACTGCAGCTGGGTGCAGAGGATCTGTGCCTGGGGTTTGTTTGGGCTTCCCTCCAGGGGAGCTCCATTTGCCACCAGAGGGTGGGAGCCTGCCGCAGCCGGGGAGCAGCAGAGCCCTGCAGGCTCCTGCGAGGGGATGCAAACAGTGACTCAGCACTGCAGCAGCAGCAGGAAATGCACAGCAGCCCACCCCCAGCGTGGGGCCTGGGACCAGGTTTGATGGCCATGGTGGTCTTAAGTTGATGGTTGGACTCAACAAGGACAGGCCAAGGGGCAATGGGCACAAACTGGCACCCAGGAGGTTCCATCTGAGCAGGAGGAGAAACTCCTTTGGTGTGAGGGTGCTGGAGGCCTGGAGCAGGCTGCCCAGAGAGGTTGTGGAGTCTCCTTCTCTGCAGAGCTTCCAACCCTCCCTGGGCATTGTGCTGCTGGGCAAGCTGCTGTGGGTGCCCTGCTGGGGCAGGGGGGGTTGGGCTGGGTGAGCTCCAGAGGTCCCTTCCAACTCCAGCCTGCTGGGATCCTGCCAGCACCTTGGTAAATGAAGCAACACAGGAGTGGAGCTGAAGGCAAGCAGCAACCTGCAGCTCTGGGCTTCATGAACTGCCTTCTAAAAGCAGGTTGTGATTGCAGGAGCCTCTGCTGCACACCTTTGGCTTGTGCTGGGGGGGCTGACCAGGCCAGCACTGCTGTTCAGCCCCTGCTGCAGGCTGGCTCAGATGGGATACATCAGCCAGGGCAGGAGGAGGGCAGGGGCAGAGCTGTGTCTGGAGCCCAGCTCGGTGCTTGTGCTGGGAGCTGTGCTGGGTAGAAGTGAAGCTGCACACCCACAGGCTGCTAATTGAGCTTTTCAGAATCAAAGGCTTTGGCCAAGGGGATAAATACAGAACATTGACAGGAAGGATGCATTTTCTTCCTGAGTTCCAAGGGAACTGATGTGGACTCCTTTCAGTAATCCAAGCGGCAGGAGCAGATCTCTGTGGCTAAAGGCAGTTTGGAACAGGAGGAGAAGAGGCAGAGATGTGGTGAGGGATGTGGCTCAGCACCAGCCTTGGCAGAGGTAGACAATGGTTGGACTGGATGATCTGAAAGGGCTTTCCCAACCCAAACACCTCTGCAAGAGGATTTGCTTCTCAGGCTGGGAGAGCTGCTCCAGGTGACTGAAATTCCACTGGGAAAATCATTTCCCTGTTCTCTTCTCCAGCTCTACCTTGAGCCCCCAGCCTGGGGGTGTTTGAGGTGGTTTGGATGTGGTGCTTGGGGAGATGGTTTAAGGTGCACCTTGTAGAGCTCTAGGCTGTGCTTGGTGCCCCTGAGGGGCTGTGCCAGCCTGGGTGTGCTGTGCTGCTGTGGTTGCTGGGATGGCTGCTGCTGGGCTCTGCTCACAGGTAATAGAATCACAGAACCAGGCAGGGCTGGAAGGGACCACAAGGAGCAGCCAGCTCCA
>VWZE01008232.1:124307-137668 GCA_013396675.1 Eubucco bourcierii
GCTTTTTATTCTAAATCCTCTTCATCTGGGCAGCTCTTTCTCAGCCAGGGGAAGCCAAAGGAAGCTACCTTTCATCCTTATCAAGATTCCTCTCCTTTCATTATCTCCAGTGGTGCTCCAGAGCATCAAAAGGGCATCTTTGTTCTTGCAATCTAATGCAATTCAACTACAGCAATTCAAGCCTCTGGAGGAAATTATGGGCACCAGCACACATCCATTACCATCCCTTGCTCCCCCAGGCCTTGCAATGCTCCCAGGGGAGCCCCACAGATCCTTTGGGGCTGCCTGGGTTTAAGGGGTGCCAGGTGGAGGAAAAAGACATGTTTAGAGCCGTGTGGGATGAGGATGAGGATGAGTCACAGCAGGTCTTGAACATCTCTGGCCCTGATGCTGTCCCTTGGGGGTGACCATGGCACCCAGAGGGGTGGGGGGCAGTGGGGCCAGTCAGGAGCTGGCAGTGGGCAGTGTTTTTCTCTGCTGATGTGCCTGTGCTTGGCTGGAAGAGCTGCTCCATGCCAGATGCCAGGGAGAGGGTCCAGATGTTTCCTCCTGGCTCCATCTGTGGCAGAGCCATCTGCAGTCATCGATCTCATCGCGTCTCCCACGCAAGGAGCAGTGCAAGGTCCAGGGTGGGCTGGAGGAGTCATTAGCAGTGATGGACGATGCTCAGGGTGGGCTGGAGGAGTCATTAGCAGTGATGGACAATGCTGCTGTTGCTGGGGAGCTGAGGAGGTCACAGATCTTTAATTGCAAAGTGTGGCATGGACAAGGTGAGTGGCCAAGAGGAGGTGGTGAAAGCAAAGTCGTGGGGAGCACTTCCTGGGCAAAGGGACAGACTGGAGAGGTTTGAGAGGGGTCTGCTTGAAGTCCTCCTTGCTGGGGCAGCCAGAAGCTCTGCCTCTCATTCTCCATCCTTCTTTAGTACCAACCTGACTTGTGAAGAGGACACACTAGAACACATTCTCTGCCTCCCCCAGCCCTCACCTCTGCCTCCTTGCCTCTGCCCTTCACTTGTCCAAGCAGGTACCTGGCCAAAGCCAAGGCCATGTCAGGAAGAAGGGCCCAGTCTCTTTTCACAGTCCTGTGACAGGACAAGAGGCAATGGACACAAACTGGGACACCTGAAGTTCAACCTCAACAAGAGCAGAAACTTCTTTGGTGTGAGGCTGCTGGAGCCTTCAGCAGCCTGCCCAGAGAGGTTGTGGAGTCTCTTTCCCTGGAGACTTTCCAAGACCCTTCTGGATGCACTCCCGTGTGACCTGCCCTGGGTGGTCTTACTTTGGCAAGGGGAAGTTGGACTTGGTCTTCAGACAGCCCTTCCAAGCCCTACCATGGTTCCATGCTCCTAGGTTGTACCAGACACCTGGATGTGGTCACATTGCAGCCCACAGTGGCACAGGGACTCACCTCCCACCCCCACACCCCTCCATTCTCTCTGTCCCCATCACTGCTCCACCCTGATGCCTCTCTCCAGCTCGTCCACATCTCTTAGAATCACAGAACCAGGCAGGGCTGGAAGGGACCACAAGGATCATCCAGCTCCAACCCCCTGCCATGCCCAGGGACACCTCACACCAGCTCAGGCTGCCCACAGCCTCATCCAGCCTGGCCTTAAACACCTCCAGGGATCAGCCTTCCACCACCTCCCTGGGCAGCCCCTACCAGGCTCTCACCACCCTCCTGCTCAACAATTTCTTCCTCACATCCAGGCTGCCTCTGCCCATTTCCAGCTTNTCTCCTCATTTCCAGCTTGGTTCCATTCCCCCCACTCCTATCCCTCCCTTACAGCCTAAAAAGTCCTTCCCCAGCTTTCCTGTGACCCCTTTCAGATGCTGCAAGGCCACTCCAAGCTCTCCTGGAAGCCTTCTCCAGGCTGCAGAGCCCCAACTCTCTCAGCCTGTCCTCACAGCAGAGCTGCTGCAGCCCTCTCAGCATCTTGGTGGCCTCCTCTGCACTGCCTCCAACCCTTCCATGTCCTTCCTGTGCTGGGGGCTCCAGAACTGCACCCAGGACTGCAGCTGGGGTCTGAGGAGAGCAGAGCCAAGGGGCACAATCCCCTCCCTTGCCCTGCTGCCCACACTGCTCTTGCTGCAGCCCAGCACTGTACAGAGAGAGGGAGAGGAGGGAGAGAGGAGGCAGAGACAATGATCTCCTAGGAAGGGGAGAAGGGGAGAGATGGGGAAGTGCCTGATTGTTCCATAAGCACCTCTTAAAAGCAAACACAATAGACATGAGCAGTTTTTAAACTGACAGACAATACAATGGCAGATAATATATTTAAAACCCATATCAGTTGTTAACAGACCATAAAACCACTGCTACATTAATCTGGGCTGTCTGTCAGAGGCTCAGGAAGCAGCTGTGTTATTTTATAGTTTCATTCCTGCAGGCTTCTCTGACACTTCCACAAATACATCTCAATTTATTTGGATAAGAACAAATAGAAATATTGAATTCTGCCTCCTCTGCTTCTCTGCCTTTTGGAAGGGTTTGGGTTGAGGTTTGTTTTTTTTTTTTTTTTTCCTACCTCCCCCCTCTCCACTGCTCCCAGCCCCAGAAACTTGTGGAGGGTTCTCAGTGAAGCTTTCCCAGCCTGTCAGAATGATGGGGTTGGGTGAAGTGCACCATGCAGGCACAAGCCCTGGCACCTGCTTTGGACTTTGGGAGCTTCTCTGCTGTCTTCACACTGAGTGGGAGGGAGGTTGGGCCCCCCCAGCACCCTTGGGTGCTGATCCCAGCTGGGCAGTGAGTGACCGATGCCTGCTGACAGCACAAGGGGCAAGGGTGGAAGCTGAGGCAGAGGAAGTTCCATGGAAACTTGAGGAGGAATTTTCTCACTGTGAGGGTGCCAGAGCCTGGCACAGGCTGCCCAGGGGTGCTGTGGAGTTTCCCACTCTGGAGATAGTCAAGACCTGCCTGGATGTGTTCTGTGTGATCTGCTCTGGGTGCTCCTGCTCTGGCAGGGCTTGGACTGGATGAGCTTTGGAGGCCACTTCCAGCCCCTGACACTCTGTGACTGTGACTTAGAATCACAGAATCACTCAGGGTTGGAAGGGAGCACAAGGAGCATCCAGCTCCAACCCCCTGCCATGCCCAGGGACACCTCACACCAGCTCAGGCTGCCCACAGCCTCATCCAGCCTGGCCTTAAACACCTCCAGGGATCAGGCTTCCACCACCTCCCTGGGCAACCCCTGCCAGGCTCTCACCACCCTCCTGCTCAACAACTTCTTCCTCACATCCAGGCTGCCTCTCCCCATTTCCAGCTTGGTTCCATCCCCTCCACTCCTATCCCTCCCTGACAGCCTAAAAAGTCCCTCCTCAGCTTTCTTGTAGCCCACTTCAGATGCTGCAAGGCCACAAGAAGCTCACCTGGGAGCCTTCTCCTCTGCAGCCTGCACAGCCCCAACTGCCTCAGCCTCTCCTCACAGCAGAGCAGCTCCAGCCCTCTGCTCATCCTCGTGGCCCTGCTCTGGACACCTTCCAGCACCTCCACATCCCTCCTGTCCCAGGTGCTCCAGACCTGGCTGCAGTGCTCCAGGTGGGGTCTCAGCAGACTTGCTTGCAGGAGGCAACTCTTCTCCATCCCACATGGCTTTGTGCCTCCCAGCCAGCCAGCTCCCCACTGCCCAAGTGAGATGTGATTCCTGTCTTAACCTACATCCAGCTTCCACCTCTGCTTGCTCTGACCCCATCCCCACCTTCCTCCTCCTCCCCTTCAAGGTGGCACCAGCCTGTCTCTAAATCACATCCCAAATCCCTTTGCCTTCACTCCCTGTTTGCTTTTATTTCTAAAGAGGAGAGGAGGAGGAATAATGTGCTCCTTTGCTCCCAGAGAGCATAAAGCATGGATGAGCTGTTTGCTCACAGCCATAGTTTAGTTTTCCCTCTAAATTTGCACTCTTTTTTTTTTTTTTTTTTTTTCTTCCCCAAGCACCAATTTTATGGCCACAGATCCACAGAGAGACCCAAAGGGAAGCAATGCCAGGGGCAGGGCCTGCTTCCCATGGGCAGGATTGGTCCTGTCAAGCCCTTTCCCAGGGATTCAACACCCACCCCATGTCCCATCCTACTAACCCCACGAGCTGTGCTGCTCCTCAGGGGCTCTGCAGACCTGTGGGCATCTCACAAACACTCTGGAGGTGCTCTCAGCCCTTTCCCTGCTCTCCAGCCCAGCCCAGGAGCAAGGGGAGCTGTGGTCCATGCTCTGCTGTGAGCAAATGTTTGCCATGAATTATTCCAGCAGGTGCCACGTGGCAGGTTCAAAGCTCAGACACAGACTTTGGTGTGGGCCCTTCAAAGAAGAGGAGTTTCTGCTTGGGTCCCATGAGATGCTGGTTGGGAATAGTTTAAGAAGCTGCAAAGCACTCAGCATGTGTCTCTAATGAGGGTGGAAGGAGAGCAGAAGCCCATGCAGGGAAAAGCAGGCAGGGGCTGGAAAGGGCTCATGGTGAGAGAGCCAAAGCAGCTGAACCAGGAGCTGCCAGCACCCTGAGCTGCCTCACCCTGAGCAGCCTCACCCTGAGCAGCCTCACCCTGAGCAGCCTCACCCTGAGCTGCCTCACTCTGAGCTTCCTCACTCTGAGCTTCCAGCATCTGAGCATCTGCTGGAGAAGGTCCAGCAGAGGGCTGTGAGGATGCTGAGGGACTGAGCACTGCCTGGGGAGGAGAGGCTGAGGGACCTGGGGGTGCCCTGTCTGGAGAGGAGAAGGCTGAGAGGGGATTTGATCAATGTTTATCAATAGCTGAGGGCTGGGGGTCAGGAGGGGGGGGACAGGCTCTGCTCACTGCTGCCTGGGATAGGACAAGCAGCAGTGGATGGAAGCTGCAGCACAGGAGGTTGCAGCTCAGCACAAGGGCAACTTCTTGCCTGGAAGGGTCCCAGAGCCCTGGCACAGGCTGCCCAGAGAGGCTGTGGAGTCTCCTTCTGTGGAGCCTTTCCAGGCCTGTCTGGATGTGTTCTGTGTGCCCTGAGCTGCATTGTCTGGTCCTGCTCTGGCAGGGGTTGGACTGGATGAGCTCTTTGGGTCCCTTCCAACCCCTGGCATCCTGTGAGCCTGTGAGGTCTGGTGAGCCTTGCAAGAGGAAGGATCATTGTGCCCTCTCCCAGCTCATCCCAGCTGGGCCATGGCTCTGGTTTGAAGCTGATGGTGCCCACAGCCTGTACCCCAAAACTCAGCCCCAATGGCCCTGGAGGTGCTCCCAGGGCATTTGCCAGCTCAGCAACAGGAGGACAGAGCCCTTCACACTGGCACCCACCCAGCAGTACAGTGGGTGAGCTGGCACCCAGGATCTCTGCACCACCCCGCTGCACTCCCCCATCAGGACAGTCCTGTACAGAGATGAGGCAATAACACACCCTCAGCATTGTTAGTGTTACCATCATCATCATCACCATCTTGCCTCTGCACCTTCTTACCCAAAGCAGAGCTGGACTCTGGCCCTTTCTGCATCCCCTGCTCAAAGGAGAAGGCAAATCCCTGGGACCACAGAACCATGAAGGTTGGAGAAGCTCTCCAAGATCAACACATCCCAGTCCAAGCAGCAACCCAACAGCTCCATGCCCACCAAACCCTGGCCCCCAGTGCCATGGCCTCAAACACCTCCAGGCATAGGCACTCCACCACCTCCCTGGGCAGCCTCTGCCAAGCCCTGACCACTCTGGCAGCAAAGAAATTGTTCCTCATCCCCAACCCAACCCTCCCCTGGCACAATTTCAGGCCATTCCCTCCTGTTCTGTCAGCTGAGAGCAGAGAGCAGAGAGCAACCATCACACCTCTTGTCTCCACAGAACTGTTTCTTGTGGCACCAGCCCCAGGCTCTGGCCTTGACCAGCAAAGCCTTTAGGCAACTGCTTAACTGGGGGGGAAAAAGCAACATGCAGAACTGATTTCCAAATTGGAGACCTTGGGAGCCAAACCTGCATCCACCTACAGCAGCAGGAAGCTGGAGGAGCCCCAGGGAGGAGGAGGAGGAGGATGTCCTGGTGGTGAAGCTGCTCCAGGAACACTTCTGTAGCAAAGAAATTGTTCCACATCTCCACCCCAAACCTGCCCTGGCACAGTGGCCACTGCCATTCAACCTGCCCACTCCTTCCCTTCCATCACCAAGGTGCACAAGCAAAGCTCTGTTGCTCAGCTGTAACCTTCTGTGCTGTCAGCTGAGCTGCTGCTGTCCTGCCTCTGCTTTGCCTCCCAGCCCAGCCCCAGCCCTGCTCCCTCCAGCTCCCAGCGCTGCCACCCAGCTGCAATTTCCCACCCTGGCTCTGCGAGGAGGAGGAGCTGCAGGTCCTGTGGCACTGCCAGGATGTCATTGACCTTTGCTTTGGATGTAAATGGTCTCTCCTTGCCACTTCTGAGCTGTGCAGTCATTTACAACCACAGAACCACTTTGGTTGGAAAAGACCTTGGAGATCATCAAGCCCAACCGTTGCCCAACTCTATCATTTACTTGCAGCCTCCTCCCTGGCAGCCTCTGGCAGGTCTTGGGCAGCTCTTTGCTTGGTCTCAGCACAACCTGGAGCTCACACAGGCCCACAGATGACCTCTGGAAGTCCCTCCCAACCCAACCCATCCCACCATGATGATTCTGTGAGTGAACAGACACGGCCAGGCTGGCCCTGCTCACCTGTGCCGCAGCCAGGAGAAGCTAACCACATTTTGGGGCAGAAATTGGCTGTTTGGTGCTGCAGCTCCTGCTGCTCTCTGCATGAATGTTAAATGATCACCAAATATACAAACAGAATGAGGAGCAGGAGAGGGATGGGGTGGGGGTGGGGGAGAAGTGAAGCCATCAAAGCTGGGATGGGAGCCAGGAGCTTCTCATCGGCCCCGAGCTGCTCCCAGGAGGCAGCAACAGCTCCCTGAGCTCTCACCACGGGCACACAGACTTGGGGCTGGCTTTGGAGCAAGGAAAGAAGATTTTATTATCCTTTCTTTCTTTGTTTTTCCCTAGCAAAGGAATTTTCTTTTTCCCACCTCTCCCATCCCAGTCCAGAGTCAACCATTTGACAGGAACCAAAGGGAAATGGAGGTCTGGGGAGGGGAAAGGGCAGAGCTGGCTGAGCTGCTCAGGGAAAGCAGCTTGGGAATGCTTCCTGCCTTTTATGCTGCTTTGCAAGTGGATTTGTTCCCAACTCGAGCTGAAGGAATGGGGAAGTTTTTCTTTCTAAGCATCAGAAAGGAAATTTTGGTCATTTTGGGCTCATTCTGTCCCATCAGACCCCAAAGTGCTGCTCAGGAAACAGGCAGGAACTGGCTCTGCCCCGTGGAAAAGCTGAGTGTTGGTGTGGAAAACAACTCTGCAAACCACAGCACAGATTTGCTGCAGGTCTCCTGCAGCTCTCTGATGTCAGGGACAACCTCAGGCTCCAGGTACTTGTGGCAGATGTGGGTGGACTTGCCCCATCCCTGGAGATACTCAAGGTCAGGCTTGATGGGGCTCTGAGCAACCTGCTCTAGTGGCAAAGGCTCCTGCTGACTGCATGGGGGTTGGACTGGATGAGCTCTGAAGGTCTCTCCCAACCCATTCCATGATTTTGTGATCCTGTCAGGATGGAGCTGGACTTTGCTCAGTGGTACCTAGAGAGAGGCCAGGCACAAACTGGCACCCAGGAGGTTGCATCTGAGCAGGAGGAGAAACTCCTTTGGTGTGAGGATGCTGGAGGCCTGGAGCAGGCTGCCCAGAGAGGTTGTGGAGTCTCCTTCTCTGCAGAGCTTCCAACCCCCCCTGGGCATTGTGCTGCTGGGCAAGCTGCTGTGGGTGCCCTGCTGGGGCAGGGGGGCTTGGACTGGATGATCTCCAAAGGTCCCTTCCCCATCATTCCATGATTCTATGACCCTTCCCTCTATCCTGAACAGGGCTCAGATGGGATGGGGATGCAGAAACCCCCAGCCCCATTTTGACCCCATCTTGTCCCTGCTCTGACCCCATTTTGTCTCTGCTCTGAGGTGTGGTGCTTGGGGGGGAGGTGGTTCAGATGCTGCTCAGTGCTGCTCTCCTGCCCACCCCCACCAGTGCAGGACACATCTCCCCACGGTGCCATCCTCCCAGATCGTTAGAAGAAAACAATTACTATGCAAATCTTAATGAATCAAGGCCACAACCCACAACTGGGAGCATAAATATCAAAGTGCAGGCTTCGATTGAAGGCAGAGGAAGAACTGTAATTAATTCCACCATGAAATATCCTCCTGCTCCAACCAAGAGCCAGGCTGAGCCTCACCACTGGGAGGACAGCTACGGATGGGCCAGTCCCCAGGGCTGGAATTGGGGTGCTGGACCTCATCCTCTTTGGACAGTGTGTGTCCCCCCCCCAGGACATGGCTCTGTGTTATCTGGATCTTGGCTCCCAGCTCAGAATTAAAAGGTTATTTGAGACTTTGCCAATTGCTTTTAATCTGGTGATGAAAGAGGATGATAAATCTTGAGAGACCCAAATTAATAGAGAGGAAATTGATTTTGTAACGTGTGGACTTGTTTTATTAGACTCCTGCAGGCTGGGCAGGACTGGGGAGGCAGCGATGTTCTGCTGGGCAGTGGCAACAGCACATCCCTGCCAGCCTGGTCCAGGCAGCCCACATCACATCCCCCACCCCACCTGGGCAAAAGGAACTCCTCACCTTACTCCTGCCCTCACCATGGGCTGGGGGGGGGGGAGCATGCAGCTGCCCAAACCCTTCCCTGTTGCTGCCTCCTTCCGTGCCAGGCCACGAGGAACATTTTGCTTATTTAAAAGCTGCAGATCCTGCTGCTTCTTCCCCCCCACCAAATTACACCCCCACCCCACACCCCCCTCACCCCCAGCTTTGGTGTGTGACCTTCCAGCTGTGAAGATCTCAACTGCTGGAGTGACAGCTTAGCAAATCAAGGAGTGATCAGGCGAAGGACGGGGAGCCTGCAGCTGTTTATTAACGGTAATGACTCGGTGCCGTTCATTAAGGGCTGGGATTTATTCATCAGGCAGAGGTGCAGTGCTGGGTGGCATCAGGGCTTGATTTGGTTCTGTGAGCTGGCAGAGGAGGCCAGGAATTAGGAATGGCTCTGTGCATTGGGCAGGAAAGAGATGTAGGGATCAAGCTAATGACATGAGAGAGCAGCAAAATTGAGCTCCATGGCGCATGCCTGCTCCGCCGCGCTCCGGAGGAGTAAGTGGACGTCCAGATTATGATTGCAATATAATTTGAGCAGAGCATTTTCCCAGGATCTAGAGCGTTTGCTGTAGTTAATTGAGAGCCCCAAGTTCAGTGCCTTTCATTACAGCAAAGCTCTGGAGCGGAATACTCCCAGCTAATGATCAGAGCAAGATGGAAAGGGCACTTACCGGAGCTGCAGCGTGCGGCTGGGAGCAGGGAGAGCGGCAACAAACTTGCTGCGATCTCCCCCCTCCCGCTGTGCTGGGGCTGCTTCGTGTTGGTGTAAGCTGGGAGTGGGCTGGAAAAGCCCTCCCGAGGTGGAAATGCAAGCAGGAGCTTGGCCAGGGGCTTGCAGAGAGGAGCTCTGCAGGCTGAAGGTCTGAACTCCGGCAGTAGGTGAGCGCCGCAGCCCCGCGGGCAGGGCTTTGCTCTTGGGTCTGTGCTTCCTGCACAGGGATGTGGTTGTGAGGTCTCTCTGAGCTCACCCTCCCGGGGGGGTTGGACCATCCCCTCCAGCAGCCCCTCGCAGGTTTGGAGGGGCTGCAGGACTCTGCCTGCTTTCTCCCCTAGCCCCTCTTTCCAGCTCCTGACCGAGTTGTCTTCCAGGCAAAGACTTCTGCCTGCCTTTCTCCATCCCAAACCAATCTAAACCACCAGCAGGAGCAGTTACCCTCTTGACCCCCATCCTGCTGGAGAAAGGATTTCTGCAAGTCCAGAGGCAAACATTGCAAAAGCAATAATAGAGATCAATAATGAGCTGGGCTCATGGTGTGGGAGCTCAGCCAGCAAGCTGGAGGCAGCTCCAGTTCATCTCAAGTCACTGTCCCTTGCCTAAAGCCCAGCAGGGCCAAGCTGCACATCTGACACATCTCTGCAGCAAGAGGGAAATGTCACTGTGGGTCCCACTGGGGTGACAGCCAAGTCTTGAATCTGGCAGGGGGTCCCAGGCCCAGGCTCCTGGGTCATTTTCATGCATCTTGCATCATTCATCATTGTTTTTTACCTCAAGTCCCATCCTTATGCCCAGCCAGAAACATGAGCCCTGCACCCAGGGTGTCAGCAAAGCAAGAGGCAGAGCTTGCACCACCAGAGCAATGTCACCTGCCACAAGCCCTCCATGCCTCTTCTCTTCCAAACACAAAGGTAGAATTTGATGGAGGCCACATCTGCAGTATTTGGTCCAGTTCTGGGCTCCCCAGTTCAAGGGGGACAGAAGTGCTGGGGAGAGTCCAAAGCTGCTGAGGGGCCTGGAGCAGCTCTGGGAGGAGCAAAGGCTGAGAGCCTGCAGGAGAACAGCCCCAGAGGGCAGCTGAGCAGTGCTCAGCAAGAGCTAAAGGAGCTGTGGGGGGCAAGAGGATGGGGCTGGGATCTTCTGAGTGGTGCCCAGGGACAAGCCAAGGGGCAGTGGGCACAAACTGGCACCCAGGAGGTTCCATCTGAGCAGGAGGAGAAACTCCTTTGGTGTGAGGGTGCTGGAGGCCTGGGGCAGGCTGCCCAGAGAAGTTGTGGAGTCTCCTTCTCTGCAGAGCTTCCAACCCACCCTGGGCATTGTGCTGCTGGGCAAGCTGCTGTGGGTGCCCTGCTGGGGCAGGGGGGGTTGGGCTGGGTGAGCTCCAGAGGTCCCTTCCAACCCTGCCCATGCTGGGATTTGGGAGTTCTGTGATCAGGCTGCAAACCCACCCAACACTTGCAGGGTCTTCTCTCCCCCACCCACCAAAACTGAAAAACCCAAGCCCCAAACAAAGCAACCCAAACAAGAGAAGGGCCCTGGGGGAATGTGAGCTCTCAATCACTCTGATGTGTGCTCCTCAGCACCTGTGGCCTGTCCCCACTCCACCTGTGCACAGCAGGCTTTGCTTTGCATCAGAAATAAAAATAACCCCTGTCAGAAGGTGCTTTGGGTTTTTTTTCTCCCTCCCCTTGCCGTGGTTGAGTGTGGAGATGGCAGATGAGTGTCGGCTGAGCCAGGGCCCCCTGGCCAGGCTGGGAGCTGCAGAATTTCCTCTGGAGTTTTTCTGAGGCTTAGCGAGGTGGAAAATAGAGAAGGAGAACACAAAAGCAAAGGTCGGCACTCAGGGTAACTTCAGCTCAAATTAATCCTGCCAAAACCCAGCAGGGGGGGGAAGGCAGAGGGAAGGCAAGTGGGATACAGGGAAAGTTCTTACCCAAAGGTGGTTTGGCACAGAACCTCCCCTGCTGTGCCTCCAGTGAGAGCCCACCCGGCTGGGGAGCAGGGGCAGAGGGCAGCACAGCTGCAGAGCTGCACCTCGGAGCCGGCAGCTGAGTGTCCCCAGGCTGCCCTGCCTGTGCCTGCCTGGCCTCTGCTGGGCTGGAAGCAGAGTGGTGGGCAAGGAGGGCACTGCTGGCATGGAAGGAGCTGTAGCAACCTGGTGAAGGTGCTTGGAAGTGGCTCAGAGAGGAGGTAAATAAAATGAAAGCATCTTTGGAAAGCAGAGGGATGGTAAAAGTGACAGTGACAGAGGTCACTCCCAACTCCACCATGCTTGGATTCTGGGATCCTATTCCCTCCCCTGTGCCTGGGCATCACTGCTTCCTCTCCCCCTTTTACCATCTCTCTGCTTTCCAAAGATGCTTTCATTTTATTTACCTCCCCTCTGAGCCGCTTCCAAGCACCTTCACCAGCTCCTTCCATGCCAGCAGTGCCCTCAGCCCTCTGCCCCTGCTCCCCAGCCGGGTGGGCTCTCACTGGAGGCACAGCAGCCCCCTCCCTGTTGCATGAGAAGCAGCTCTGGGGTTAACCAAGGCGTTGTTTCAAGCCTGATCTATTTTAAGCTGGTGCCTGCCCTGGGGGAAATGGAGCGGAGTGAGCATGTTTACAGGTGGAGCTGTGGAGATGTGTGGCATTAAGCCTTGTCACGCAGAAAGCCCCCTGGTGTCCAGCTGCTCCTCCTCTCTCCTCTGGCTTTTAACCCTGGTACCCCATGCCCAGTGCTTTACTGGAGCGGGAAATAGTGCCAAGGGCATCCCTGCTGTGGCAACATGAGCAGGCTGAGGCCCTTGTGAGAGTCATTGCTGGTGCAGAGCGAGGGAGGGCTCAGCCCCGAGCTGCAGCTCTCTCTGTGCCTGTTCTCTGCTGGTGTAAATGACCTCGATGGTGCCAGGGAAGAGCTGAAGTCCTGGCTGGGGTCGGGAGGGAAGCAAGCACAAAGCAGAGTGCTTATCATTAGTTAACCAGCAAAGAGGCTACTGCAACAAAACCCACACCCAGAACCCTGCCCAGGTCTGCTTTCCTTCTTTCCTAGCTCAGTTTCCCCCTGGGAGGATGACATTCGCCTTGTGAGGTCACTCTCCAGTCACCCCAAGCCCTGCACTTCTGTGGCTGCTCCATTCCTCCCATTAGGACATTAAGGGGTGTGGGGGAGATCATGAAATCATAGAATGGGAAGGTTGGAAGGGACCTCAAGGATCAGCTAGTTCCAAACCCCTGCCATAGGCAGGGACAACCCCCACAGGCCATTGATGAGGGTGATGCAGGGTGCAAGGGGCAGCACCTACCTCTCCCCTTTGCCACGGTGCACCTGGTAGGATGAGGAGGTAGAAGAGTGCATGGCCACATCTGGCAGACGTGGATTCCTCAGCCCTAACACATCTGGACAGATGAGCATGGCTCTGACAGAGCTCAGCAGGCAGGGAGCAAGCAGGGGCTCTGCAGCATTAACCCTGCAGGTCCTGCCAGGCACAGCTCAGCTGGGAGGAAAGCAGCAAATCCCAGAGCATGAGGGAAGGAGGGCACTGCTCCAGCAGCCTGCCCTCAGCCCAGCTGGCTGACCCCAGAGAAGAAACTTCTCCTTTGAAGGGTTTCTCACAGACCTGGACAGGCTGCCAGGGTCAAATCCCCATCCTGGAGGGGTTTCAAAGCCAAAGAGATGTGGTGCTGAGGGCCATGGTTTAGCCTCAGTGGAGTTAAAGAGTGGTTGGACTCAATGATCATAAAGAGCTTTTCCAACCAAAAAACAATTCCATGAATCCATGATCTGCTCCCATCTCCCTGAGCACCCCATGCAGCTGGCAGTGGGTGGGAGCATAGGTACCCAGGTACCAGGGACAAATGGGCAACAGGCCTCCAGTGGTGCTCCAAGGGTGTCAAAGGCTCACAGGATGTCAGGGGTTGGAAGGGACCCAAAGAGCTCCTCCAGTCCAACCCCTGCCAGAGCAGGACCAGACAATGCAGCTCAGGGCACACAGAACACATCCAGACAGGCCTGGA
>VWZE01008232.1:152207-163829 GCA_013396675.1 Eubucco bourcierii
AGAGGGAGGGGGGGGGGGGGGGGGGAAGGAAAGTCCTGTCTAGGTTGTGAGCTCAAAGCCAGGTTGGGCAGGGCAGAGTGTGTGGCAGTGCAGGGAGCCTCCTCCTGCCAAGCTGGTGGTGGGAAAGCTGTTAATTGTTCCCTGCCAGATTGACTTATAAATTAACGAGCTTGCTGGCACTCTCCTCCTCCTTCCTGTGCATGGTGAGGGCCAATATTTCAGATGGGGGAAAAAGTCATCAATACTTTGAGTAATGCAAGAGGAGCTTCCAGCTGAAGCTGTGCCACCAACTAACGTGGGGGGCTGCCCCCAGGGTCCCCCACAGCAGAGCTGCTCATGCATTTGGATGTGGGGTGTTGAAGGTGCTGAGGGGCAGGAGGTCCTCAGGTCCTCTTGCAGTTGTCTTCTGGGTCCTTCACAGCAGAGACGTTTGTGTGCTTGGTTGTTGGGTGATGGAGGTGATGAGGGATAGGAGGTCCTCAAGTCCTGGCATCAGCCTTGCTGACAGGACAAGGTCAGTCCCTTTGTGCCTTCTGGGTCACTGTCCTCTACTTCCTGGTGCTCACCAGGTTTTACAAACCGAGTTTGGTAATTGCTGCGTCTTTCTGAGGTGTCTCCTGTGTCTTGCTGTGAGGGGAGTGAGTTTACTCAGCCCTTGGATGCTGAACAATAACCACTGCAGTGCTTTGCCTGAGAAGAGAGGAAATGTGCCCTGGCCCTTTCTCCAGCAGGATGGATTCTTGTTGGGCACCTAATTCTGCTGCAGCTTTGCCAGCAGAGGTGGGCACGAGGGTGAAGAGACACCTGAGGCCCAACCAGGTGGGATGCCTGAGGAGATGCTGTGGCTGCATACTGAGGACACTGAGGCTGGAGAGGAGCATGTTGTGGCTCTTCCTAGCACAGGAATAACTCCTGCCTGCTGTGCTTGCCTTATGGGCTTGGGCCACATTCCATGACTCTATTCTTGGTGATGCCTCTGCTTGCTGCAGAGGGGGTTGGACTGGATGACCTTTGGAGGTCCCTTCCGACCCAGACCATTCCATGCTATTCAGACACCTTAAAGCTGTCTTTGAGGTGGGACAGGTTGGATGTGGCACTTGAGCTGGCATGGTTTGATGTGGTGTTGGGTCATAGGCTGGGCTCAATGGTCTCTGAGGTCTTTTCCAACCTCAGTGAATTCTGTGATTCTCTGACAGTCTTCCACCCGATGCTGCTTGGAGATCTCAAAGCGCAGCCCAGCAGTGGATCAGGATGGCTGCCCTTGGCGGTGCCCAGTGTGGCTGTACCCCTCTGTGGTTCAGCAGACGTGGGGAGGGCTGGAGGTGCCATCCAGCTGCTCTGCTTGTGGCAGGGTAGTTGAGCCAGTGAGCGTGTGCTGGGCTGTTGATCTGCTCTTCCATGTGGCGTACGAGCCTGCGTGGGCGCTGAGTTGCTCCGCTGGATTCGAGGTGCCAACACGCGTGGATTTTATCTGAACCCTTCTCTCTTCCAACTAAAGCAGGTTTTTGGGTGATTTTGTTTGCTTTTATGTTGTTTTGGTGGTTTCTTTTTGCCTTTTGCATTTGCAGAGATAACAAAATTGGGTGTGGGACACAGATAAAGGGAAGCCAGAGCTAAGCCGAGTCAGTGTGGGCAGTGCGAGGTGTGGTGAGGAGAGAGATTGTTCAGCTGCATTGCAAAGGTGCTGCTGAGTAGTTTAATTCATGCCTGCTGCACTTTCAGCTTTGAATTCTTCTTGGGTTTGATAAGAACATGCAGATTGTTCACATATCCCCCCCCACCTCCCCCCCAAAGTACAACCTGCAAATGGCTTCAGCTAAAGATGATTGCTTCAGCAGCGTGAGAAGAGTGCCTCGTGTTCTGTTCCGCTCAGCCCAGCTCCCTCCATCCACAGAGCTCTTTGCTTCCTGCTCTTGGTGTGGAGGGGAGCAGGGTTGGTGGTCCTGGGTGTTACTCTGGGCTGGTGACTCCAGGCAGGGTCCCCAGAACTGGCTTTTTTTTTTGTATTTGCAGTGTGAAGAAGCTGGCTGGGCCAGGAGGTGTCTGCCTATAACAATATTACTGCTTATAAATTGCTGTGGGTTTTAACCTCTGGAGCCCTGCAGCAGGAGAGCTCAGACCAGCTCCCTTCTGCAAAGTTTATTACACACTAAGCTGGAACGATCTGAGGGCTCTGTTTGTTAGTTGTTTTGGGTTTTTTTTCCTCTTGTCCTCTCTTTCTGATTGTTTGCTTTATAACTTGACTGATTTTTAGCTGTTTTCCTTTGACATCAGCCTAGCAAACTGGAAATTGTCTCCTTTTTTTCCCCCCCTATCCTTCAACTCATAAACCCTTGAGACTTCTGGGTCTGATCCAACATAATTCTCTTCAACTTCTTTTATTTTCTAGCTTGGGTATCACTGTCTTGGCTTAGTAATTTATCGAGCCTGGCATCCCTGTTGCAATCACTGCCTGCACTCTTGGACTGTTTGCTGCCTGTCCTGCACCCAGAGCCCTTCCCCAGCTGCCTGTCCTGCACCCAGAGCCCTTCCCCAGCTGCCTGTCCTGCACCCAGAGCCCTTCAAAGGTGGTGTTGCCCCAGCACTGTCCAAAGCAGTCATTTCAGTTGGGGTTGTGTGGAGGTGCTGGTTGGGGAGGTGTGAGGGTTTAGGCTTTATTTATTCTTTCTTTGTAACCTCTGCAGCCTGTTGGCTCCCATCCTCCCACAGCTCCTGAGGGCAGGCACGGCCGGCACGGGGCTCCCACGCACACATGCGAGCAGCACATGCCGGGTACAGCTACCAAAGGGAGAGGAGGTGGAGGTGCTGCTGCAGCTGAGGAAGGAGACAGGGGTGCCCGTGTGCCCGCCGGGGTGCCCGTGTGCCCGTCAGGGTGCCCGTGTAACCCTGCCACACAAACCCAGCACGGGCTCTGAGGAGATTGGTGTGGGCTGTACGTGGATCCCAGCGTGTTAAAGGAGATACCTGCACGTCCTCAAAGGTGCTCAGGGATGCTCTGCTCTGTCTCTGGAGGCAAAAGGGTGGTGGTGAAGGTGAGGACAGCCCCAGCTCGTGGGGACGTGGGACACACTAGGACCCAGTGCTGGGAATTCTCTCTGCCGCTGAGACTTGTTGGCCTCATTAGGGACTCCTGTCCCCTGCCTCAGCAAAGCAAAGCTTCCCCATAGACCAGTGCCAGCCTGTTGTGGCCCTGGGCCATGTGGGACCCACCTGGGCTTTTGCATCTTCAGTTTGGAAAGCTCTGAGCTCTGCACCCCTCCTGGGGTAGCAGAGGGATTTTGGAGTTCTGCAGCATGGCCACATCCAGCCCAGACACTGAAGTGATTTTAGTACTGCCCTCTCCATAGGTTGTGGGTCAGGCTGTTGCAGTGTGAGTGCTGTCATACAACAGGACCTGCCACCACGTCCACACTCTAATTCCTTGGCAGCACTTGCACAATTAAGAGCTGCTGTAGATTAGAAAGCAGATCTTAGTTTGTCTAAACAGGTTTAAAACCTGATGAAATTAAACTGGTGACTTGTACAACCTGCACACCTAAATTGGTTTAGCATTTGCATAAGTCAGATTAAATGGGGGCTGGGCATGGGTTAGGGGAGGAAGCCTCTGCCCAGCTCCTGGAGGTCTCTCCTGCCATTGTCAGGGCTGTTCTTGCTGAGCAGCAGCTGAATCACTTGTTTACACTCTCCTCCTTAGGTGGTTGCTCTATGCAGTGCTGGTTTACGTCAGACCAGAGGGCTGCAGTTTGGCTGGGACCTCACAAGCAATTGGGATGCCCCCACCCTTGTGGGGATGTCCTACAGAAGAGGAAACCTGAAGGTTGAGAGGGTTTTAGTGGTGTGGTGTGGGAGGGTGGATGGCAGCATGGCTGCAGCAGGAGATTCAGATCAGGGCTGGTTTGGCTGCAGCCATGATTTGCAATATGTCCTGCAGGTGGTTTGCAGGAGGTGTCTCTGTCTGGGGAGGGGTTTGGAGTAGTGAAGTTTCCACGTGTGAGTCTGTACATGGGGTGCACAATGCCTGGGGGTCCTGCCTCTCCCACTTCTGTCTCCCCACTTTGGTCTCAGGGTGTTTCAGATGTGGTCCACGGAGGCGTGAAGCTGGGAGCACATCTGGTGTCCTGCTTTTGAGTGCTGAGTTTCTTCTGGTTAGCCAATTTAAGAGCACCAGAGCTGAGGTGTTCTGCCCAGACTTCAGGAATGATTTGTTCACAGGATCACAGAACCCTCACCAGCTTTGTGCCCTTCTCTGGACACCTCAAAGTCTTTCTTAAATTCAGTGAGTTCCCTTCAGCATTTGCTGCTGTGTCCTTGGGAGGTGGCAGATGTAGACACTCAGCTGAGGGATGAGTGGAGCTACATCAGATGCTACCTCCAGCAAAGCCTTCACTGTACACAGTGCAGGTCTGTTGCCTTTTTTCCTCTCCCCCTTTTCACGTCTGTGGGCAGTGGACACATGATGTGATGGGAGCTCCATGGGGTGGTAACCATGTGCTCTGGGTGCAGAAGGCACAAGGCTGGAGGCAAAGTGCTCTCCCTCTCCCTTGCTTGCAACCACTGAGCTGGGATTGTGAGTAGCAGGAAGGAGAAGGTGTGCTGGCTTCTGCATGGCTTCCTAAAATGCAGTATTCCCATGGTGGGGAAGCAGGAGCCTCAGCTGGAATTTGCCTGCTTGTGGTGCTTGAGTTGTCTCTCGCTGCCTCTCTTTCTCCAAGCTGCTGCTTAATTGTTTGCTTCTTTGTGGTGTCCCAGTATCCAAATGGATGTTGCTGCCAATTCCATTGATGATTTCAATCTGAAAGGCTCTTTCCTTGATTGTGCTTCCCTCCATTTTGCTGTTGTGACGAGGCAGAGATGGACAGTGCCTGCCTGCCGTGCTGCAGCCGCGCAGAGCGTGCGGGCAAAAGCTGCAGGAAATGAGGATTTAGTCTTCTAAACTCATCTGCAGCTCTGATATCATCAAGTGTCTGCTCTGGTACCTACCCAGCACAGAGGGCTGCTGCTTCTGGCCTGCGCTGATGAAGGTTTCCCTCCCGTTGCTTCTTCCCTTTGTTTACTGAGCTGCTGTCACCGGCTGGCAGCAGCTTCAACTCGTTCCCTCCGTCAGCAGCGAAGCTGAGCAGCAGTTTCCAGTCACCACGTGAAATTCCTGTGTCACTGGTGGAGCTCAGGATGTGCAGCAGGCAAAGGGGGTGGGATGGGGTGGGTAGAGCCACGTCCTGCTGGCAGCTGCAAGGTTGAATAGGCAGGTGGGGACCAAGCTGTCCTTTCCTCCACGCAGGAGAGGATGTGCCTGGGGCAGAGGGGTGATGATAGGGAAATGTATCAAAGGTGGTTTTTGGGATGCTGTGGCTTCTCCAGGCAGCTAACTGGGGCACCCAACCCCCACAGGCAACCTGGGGGAAGGGGAAGGTGGGGGCTGAGCACTGCAGCCAACACCCATCCCCGTTGACTGGCTCCTTTTGGCCACCTGCGAGCAGGCAGGGTGGTGGCAGTGCCACCTGGCCAGGCATGACCTGGGTGAGCTGAGCACCCTGCAAGGGGCAGAGGGCTGCTCTGAAAACCTGGAGGCACTGGTGCAGGAGTGATGCAGAGCAGTGGGTGCCATGGTGGCTGGTGCATAGGGTTTGCCTGGTGCAAACCAGCTGATGAACCAAATGATGTTCCTATGCCCTGGTCCTCAGCATGCTGTGACTGACAGCACAGACCTCAACCTCCTGTCACTTTGTGCTGGACATCACCCCCCCAACCTGCTGGTGGGGTCCATTCCTTCCAAGCTGCCATTTTATTTCCCTTGAAGGTTGAAGCCTACCCATGCCCTAACCTATAAAAATTAGTTTAGGATGGCTGCCAAGAGAATCTCTGCGGTGCCTTGTGGGTAACTCCCTGTGAATTACCATAAAAGCTGTAGTGCTGAGGCTGCTGTGGCAGTTGTGAGGATGCCAGTCATAATGCTCTGTATTTAAAATTCAGATGAATGTGTAATGCATTCGTGTCTGGATTGCAGCAGCTCCAAGCACTTCTGGTGCCCCTTCCCTGCACGCTGCTGCTCCCACTCTTGCCTTTTTAATGTTGTCTTGTGCTCTTCCCAGTGTTTTGCCTGACTGCAGAATGCAACAGGTAGCAAAACGTGGGCTAGGCATGCTAGAAGGGAGAGTGGTTTCTGATAGCTTCCTCCCAGGAGGGACCAACCTCCTGCTTCCATCGAGCTGGCAGCAGTGCTTCACCTTGGGGATTCGCCGCTCCCTAACCCTTCCCCTCCGCATCCTGTCCGGATGATTCCTGCTTCCGAGGGCACCGAGACCCAAACCTGACTGAAATGTGGCTTGTCCCAGTGCTGCTGTGCTGAAGAAGGCTGCAGCTGTCTGGCACCAGAGCTGGTTAGTGCTGCTGCTTTGCTGTGTGCCCTTGGAAATCCAAAGTGCTTTGCTTTATCTCCTGCTGCTGTTTTTTCCTCCGGAGCGGAGAACCAAGGTGACCGCAGGTCTCGGAAGCAAAGCCTCAGTTGAGGAGCTCGGTGTGAGTGCTTGGCAGAAGGTGTTGCTGATCATCTGCTGGGCATGATGGATCATTTCATTTAAATTTTCCTGAAATATAATATTCATCACAGTGTCAGTGTCCCACCTTCATTATAGCTGCCTGATAAACATCTCTAATCGGAGAGCCATCTCTCCGCCCTGCCAGAAGCCGCCTGAGGATAATGAATACATTTTTGGAGCTGGGAGAAGGGTGTCTCAGGGATGTGTTCCTGCTCTCCCACCACTCTCTGCACAGAGAGTCTCCTGCCTGCCTGATAAATAAAGCAAGAAGCAGATTTGTTTTTCCCAGGTTCTGCTGGTGGTGTTTCTATGTGGCTGTGGCTGTTCGGGGCTCTGAAATGGTGACGGTTTGTGTGTAGCTTGGTGCCCCAGGTGGTGTTTCTGAGGGGACCCTTGAGCCCTCTGCCAGCTCCCTAATGCAGCTTAACCCCCACCAGCCAGGCTGCCTCTACCACTCCATCAGGGATAAATTCCTGGCTGGATTTAGGCAGAGAGGATGCAGCTTTATGTTGGCTCTTGCAGGGTGCCAGTGTGGTGCCAGCCCCGCGTGTGGCCATCAGAGGGGCTCAGAGGAACCATTTTGCTCTTCTCCCGATGGTGCCAAGAGCATATATGGGAGTGGGCAGGACCCAGTGCAAGTCCTGGGAGCAGTTCAACCATTACCAGGCAGAGCAGGCTCCTTTGAGGGGAGCTCAGGGACTGAGCAGCACAGCTCCTCTCCTCCCTGGTGCCCTGGCCATGATGGCCCCAGCTCCACACTGGTGGCTTCTGTGTCCTCCTGTTGCTAGCAGCATCCATCAAAGTGCTGCCTGTCTTGCTACTCTGATAATGGTTTACCACTGGGGAAGGGCTGCTCTTTCATGGTGGGCTCTGACTATGGAGGCTCAGTGTCTGCCCTCCCCAGCTGAATGGGTGTACCCTGGCTCAGCTGCCAGCCTCAGCCACCCACTCCAAAGTGAAGGTGACATCCACAGTGACTGGCATGGATTTGTTTTCTCATCTGAGCCCATCTGGGAAAGACCCTGGAGGTTTGGGGCAACCAGCTCCTGGTCATCTCTGGGATCTTTGAACCTTTGGCATCAGAACTGAAGCACTGTGAGTCCTTCGAAGCCTGGTACAGGCCTGACCTCTTGGGTTGCTCTTCTGGAAAAGGTTTTCCTCTCCCTGCGGCTCCGTTTCTGCCTCTGCTTCCTCCTCTGCATTTGACCCAGAACAAGCTGCATTTCTGTCCAGTGTGGGATTTCCTGTCACCTCTGTGCCTCTTCAGCACCCAGGCTCTGAGACTCGCAGCCTGTTTCTGTCCTGCTGTAAAACCTGTAAGGAGGAGGAAAGCTCCCCCTGAATCTGGAATCACTGCACCCTGCCTGCCTGGTGTACGACGAGCCCTGGCCCTGCTTCCAGACCTGCTCACAGCCCCGAGGATGACAGCTGAGCAAACTCCCTGATACCTCCTTCCTGGAAGGACTTGTTGCACCACGCTGATAAGAAGATTTATTTTTTCCAGGAGCCCAAAGCACAACTGGGCACTGTCAGAGGATGAGGATGAACCAGCTGTCGTGCTCCGAGCAGAGCTGGGCACAGCGCTGGCAGCGAGGTCTGAGGACAAGCCACATCGCTGCGTGTCCTTCCGATCTCACCCTGCTTCCTCAGGGAGGGACAAGGAGGAAACTCCAGCCACCAGCAGCCCCCTACCACCTGTCAGCACCTCAGTTTTTAGCTGCCTGACCTCTCGAAGCCTGTCTGGCTTGGTGAGGTGTGAGCAGCATCATTTCTTGTCCCTGCGGCTGCTCGTGGACTAAAGCCCTAAAGGCTTTGCTGCTGGTCCCTGTAAGGGGATCCCAGCTGAGGCTGTCTGGGTGTTGAGAGTGGCCAAGACCTCCAGTGCTCTCAGCATCTGCTCCTGAGCTGCAGGCAGCACGACTATAGCTTCCATGCTTTATCCATTCATCTGTCTGTCCTTCTGCAAAGCAGCTTGGAAATCCCCAGGCTGAGCAGCTGAGCTGCCCCAGCAGCGTGGAGGGCATGAGCATCCCTTTGCTGCTTCTCCTGTTGGAGGTGACATGGGGACTGCATCCATCCAGCAGCCTCAAGATGTCCTGACCTTCTAAAAATAGGTGTAAGGCTGCTTTGGGAAAAAAGAAGTAGGGAGGTGAGGGGGGAACTGAAGTGTTTCTTAGAAATAAGAGAAGGTGGTGCATAAAATATTTAATGCCCCTCACAGTTAAGGCTTTTCATCTCTGCTGCCTTGGGGAGCATGCTCTCTGGGTTGTGAGTGCCTGGATGGGTGTTGGGGGCCTCCAGCATGCAGCTGGCCTGGCAAGGAGCTGGACTTTGGGCTGGGTGAGGGGCAGTGAGGAAAGGATGAAGAGCAGAGATGCAGTTTTCATGCCTGGAGGTGCATTTGCAGCTGGTAGGAATCTTCCCGGGCTGGGTGTGTGCACAGAGGTGTGCATGAGGACCCACCTGGGACATTGTTCCAGATGTCCTACCTCATCCTGTGCTTTAGTGACCAGGCTGTTCCCACTCGTGTGGTATGGGTCTCTGCTTTGCGTCTAGGGGAGTGGCAGGGGCAAGCAGGTGCCATCTGCAGTGCCTTTGAGTGGCACCTCGAAGGGTGAGCTTGGTGCACGCTTCAGCTGCTCTCGCTGCGGGCATAGCCTGCACCGAGCACACGCTGATAGGGTGGGAAGCAGGGGCAGAAGCACTCCAGCTCTTGCCCCGAGTGGAACACTGGGCAGGGGGGCAGAGGGCTCCGTGCCCCAGAGCCGCCGTCCCCAGCGCTGCCCCAGGCGGTTCAGCCTGCGGAGCGCACAGGCTTGGATGTCGCTGTTCAACCCCGGCCAGAGCCAGGCTGCAATTAGGCTGCGCTGCCTCGTAACTGGATCTGCCAGCCCCAGGCTTTGTTCTTGGCTTACCCTTGACTTTTTCCGATGTCTTTGAGTTGTGTCCCTTATCCCTGCCTCCATTTCTCATCCTCCTCCCTGGCTCCGGCAGGACAGATGCTCTGGAGGCAGGGGCTGTCTGGCAGTGTCTCCTGCAGTGCTTGCTGCAGACAGCTTTGCTCTCCTCCCAGCCCTCCAAAGGCTTCTTATGAGGAGTGTTTACAGGTGCAGGTTTTTCTGGGATGGACCTGAGGAGCTTGTGATGCTGGACCTGTTTTTGAGCCCCCAGAACACTCTGCAACTTTAATCTTCAGAATAAAATTAAAGCAAAGCTTTCAGCTTGCATTACTCTTGGAAAGTGCTTTCTTTTCAAGCTGCTTTGCTTCTGATCAGTCTTTTAGGAGGGAGAGAAACCTCCTATCCTGAAATCTTCCCGATGGAAATAATTGCCAAGCTTGGGCTTTAAGTCACAAGATGGCTGTGCTGCCTTCCCCTGCCCTCCTCAAGGCATTGCTGGAAGTGATAGCATCAAATGGAGTCCTTCCTATCCATTCCTCGCTATCTGCCCGTGCATCTCTGGGCTCTCTGAGGAGCTGCAGCCTCTGGCCGTGGATCGCGGGAGCAGGGGGGCACAGGACGGGTACCTGTTGGCAGCCTTTCTGCTCGCAGTTGGCTGATGCTGGGGGAGTTTGCTCGCCGTGGAGTCGCTCCAGGCGTGCTTTGGCACAGCTGGGCAAGGGCTGGGAAAAGCCACCGGGCTGCCAGGCAGCACCCCTCTGGGGACGGTTTTCCGGCTCTCGGGAAGGCTCTGGGACAGGCGGGGTGGGATGGGATGAACTGGGGGCGGACAGCGCTGGTGGCAGCAGACGGCTGCGTGGGGGATGCCGCCGGGAAGGAGGCGGCGGAGGGGACGACAGGAGCGGGAGCAACCGGCGGGGCTCGGCAGCGGAGGGGGTGTGAGTCCTGCTGCTCAGCTCGGTGCCAGCTGCCCCCTCTCCGGCTGCGTCGCTTCTCCCGGCGGGGCTCCGTGCCGCGGCCGCCCCCAACCAGAGGATGCTCCAAAGCTTTGGCAGAGCCCCGTGCCGTGGGAGTGGGAGCTCCCGGTGCTGCCGGAGAGTGCAGGCTCCTGCTCGCCGCCGCGGATGCTCAGGCACGGGGCAGGCAGCCGCTGCTCAGCCTGGCGGCCCAGGCGTGAACCGCTGCCACGGGCAGGAGCTGCCGCGACTCGCACCGCCGGGCCTGCCGCCGTGGCCTGTCCTGTTCTGCCTGGCCCCTACCCTCGGCCGGTCTGCGACTGTGTGTTCCCAGCAGTAATTCACCTCGAGGGGAGGTCTCGGGTTCCCTCCCGGCTGGGGAGGTGCCCAGGAGCTGCCCCACTCGTTCCCTGCCCTGCGGCATGACCCGGCCTCTGCCCATGGCCTTTGTGACCAGGTCGCGCTGTGCCGATGCAGCTTTTGGAGGGTTGGAGGCAGAGTGCTCCGAGTGTTCCTGGCAGGAGAAGGTAGCAGAAACTCTCCTGGGCACCCCTGCTCCAAGGCCCAGCCCGGGAGAGGCAGAGGTGGTGGCGAAGCGCTGCTGAGTGGCTCACCAGCATGTGCCAGAGCTTTCCGTGCTCCTGGTTGGAATACAAATGGCCTCTGCCGTGTCTCCAACAGTGCCACTGTGTCCTACACGGGTGGCAGATGTCCCAAGAGGCCTTAGGAAAAACCCTTTGATGTTTGCTGTTGCTTTTACTGTTTGCAGAGGAAACACAGAGCAGTGTCCTGGGGGCTGCAGGGCACCCGAGAAACAGCCTCTGTCTGACAGGAGCAGAGGGAGCTGCTTGGGGTGTTGCTGGCAGGCTCTGAGCCAGTCTTAGCCCACAGGCAAGCTCCTGCCCTTCCCTGGGGAGGAGTTGTTGTGGGTCCAGCCAGCAGCATGGCTCTTCCTGGCCTCCTGGGGTGGATCTGCCACCCTGCCTGCTCCTTAGTTTTGGTTGCGAGGGCTTGGCCAAGCGTCGTGGTTGTGGAGTTTGGCCCCAGGTGAACACAGGAGCAGAACAAGGCCTCTGTTCCCTGGGGTGGTCAGAGGGAGCTGGGGAAGCTTAGGGAAATCATAGAATCATAGAATGGGAAGGTTGGAAGGGACCTCAAAGATCATCCAGTTCCAACCCCCTGCCATAGGCAGGGACACCTCCCACTAGCACAGGGCACTCAAGGACTCAT
>VWZE01008232.1:163899-174297 GCA_013396675.1 Eubucco bourcierii
CCTTCTCCAGGCTGCAGAGCCCCAACTTTCTCAGCCTGTCCTCACAGCAGAGCTGCTGCAGCCCTCTCAGCATCTTTGGGCCTCCTCTGGACCCGCTCTAACAGTTCCTCCATGTCCTTCCTGTGCTGGGAGCTCCAGAACTGCACACAGTATTCTAGATGAGGTCTGTGAAATGTGGCAGTCTCTGCCATCCCCTGCATTGGGGAGAGTGGAGTGGAGGGGTTTGGGGCCAAGGGGAGCAGAAGGGTGCTGGTTTGCAGTCATGAGTGGCTGCTCATATTAACATCCCTTTGGTGAGAACTGGGAGTGGGAGCACTGGGTTTGCAGCACAGGGACGCGTGGGCTGATGGGCACCTTGTCCCCAGTGGTGACTGTGACCCCATCTGCCCTGTCCTCCCTCTCTTGGAGCTGAGCAGGGGTAGCTCTTGGAGAGCATCTCCGACTTTTCCAGCTTGGTGCCCTCAGCTGCCACCAAGTGACACGGTGACATTTCACATCTTGACTGTCAGAGCAATTCCATAAAGAAGGAACCGGCAGAAGTGAAATGCTTTGGCTCTTTGTGTCCCACGGATTGGGTTTGTTAACTTGAAGCTTTGTCTGACAGCTGGCAGGGCCCCTCTGGCTGGTGGGACAGAGTGGGAAGGGGAGAGAGTAACTGTGGCTGAAACGTGAGGAGGAAGGGGAGGGAGTGATGTTATGCAGCAGTGCTTTCAGCGTTTCTGAAGGATCATAAAATCAGAATTGCTTGGGTTGGAAGAGACCTTTGAGATCATTGAGTCCAACCTTCAACCTAAGGCCACCATGGCCACCAAGCCACTGATATTTGCACCAGGCAGAGGACAGCTGAACAGTCCCACCAGTGCTGCAACCCAGCCTGGTCGAGGTGGCACTTGCTGTTTCTCTCTCCCAAGCCAGGGGAGCAGAGTCTCAGCCTCCCTCCATCACCTGGCTGCTGCCCCTTTGGGCTGGCTTACCCCAGCAAGATCAATGCCAGTGCCTCTGCTGCGGGAACCACAGCCCATGCCCAGGCCTGTTTGGACAGGGCAGTGCTGTGGGGAGGTGCCAGGGCTGTGGGCAGGAGCCTGGCATGTCTGCACGGAGCAGGGCATCGCTCCCCAAGGGGAGGCAGGTACTGACCTGTGCTGCTGCTCTGCCTGGCTCGAGGTGCAGCAGTTGCACAGGACCCAGGTTTGGCAGCACAGCTGCCTGAGAGCAGGCTGGAGCCGGGGGGGATTGGTCTCTTCTCCCACGTAACAAGTGATAGATCAAGAAGAAATGGGCTCAAGTTGCTGCAGGGGAGCTTTAGGTTGGTGCATTATAAGCAGCTTGCTCACTGCAAGGGTTCTTGAAGACTGGAGCAGGCTGCCCGGGGAGGTGCTCGAATCCCTGTCCCTGGAGGTGTTGAGAAGCTGCAGAGGTGTGGTGCTGAGGGACATAGTTTAGCATCAGCCTTGGCAGAGGTAGAGAATAGTTGGACTCAGTGACCTTGAAGGTCTTTTCCAACCACTGACTGATTCTGTCATGTTATTTATGGTGCATGTGTATGGCAGGTAGGAGGTGCAGCCCCAGGTCCCTTCTGCCATCCCTGGGGAGCAGGAGGAAGCTTGTGTGCAGGGGGAGGTCATTTGTTTCCTCTGCTTGCAGCCTCTGTCAGAGAGCTCTGTTCAGACTTAATGCAGTTTAACCCTGCTCTGGGGGTGAGCACCAGGAGTCCTGGGTCCCTGGAGAATTGCAAAGTTGCTTCCTTTCCTTTCTCCTTTATTCTAAATCAAGAAAAGAGAAAGAAAACGAATCCAAAGGGCTCTGCAAAGCAGGCAGATGAGGGTGCCCGGGGAGTGCCAGCTCCCTGCTGAACTGCTGCTGCTGCCCTGGAGACCATGCACCAGCCTGCTAGTGCTGGGGGTGGCTGCTCTCTGTCCCTGTGTCCCCTCAGCTGTGGCTGCCTCCTATCCCTGCTGGTGTTCCCAGCCTTGCCTTTCCCTGGCAGTGGATTTGCCCTGAGCCCTGGGTAGATCCATTGCTGCCCACGTGGCAGCTTGCAGCCTGCACTGGGGTTTTGCAGGCCTCGCTTGGCTGCTCAGCAGGCTCCAGTGTGGGATGGCTCCAAGCTCTGGAAGACTCTCCAGTGCTGCTCAGATGGAAAATGCTCTCAGTAACCATGAAGGATGGAGTTGGTGCTTAAAAAACCACACACAAAAAGGTCATGGGGATCTTGATGCTGCCTCAAGTCACCTCTGCTGGGCTTGTGTGGCTCGAGCAACTCCTTCCCCTGAGGGAGGTCTGTACAAAGCAGAGCTGTGCAGGAGGTGTCCTGCAGATGTCATTGGACTGGATGCTTCCTCCTGCCCATGCAGCCCCACTGGAGATCACCAAACCAGTGGTGTTTCCTCAGGGGGGCTGATTGGTCCTCCTGTTTTGGTCACACAAGGCCTTGTGCATCAGCTGATGCTTTGGGCATCTCCTGGGCTCCAGGAGCAATCCCTCAGGAGGGCAAAAAGCAAATCTGGGATCCTCTCTCCAAGCAACTGTGGTCATGGGGACAGGAGAGGGGCTTCAGCTCCAGCTTGAACATGGATGTCTGAGTTAGTCCCAGCTCACTGCCAACCTCAGAGGGCTCCAGGAGGGCTCAGAGATGGCAAACATCTTAGTTAGAATCCTAGAATCAGTCAGGGTTTGAAGGGACCACAAGGATCAGCCAGCTCCAACCCCCTGCCATGCCCAGGGACACCTCACACCAGCTCAGGCTGCCCACAGCCTCATCCAGCCTGGCCTGAAACACCTCCAGGGATGAGGCTTCCACCACCTCCCTGGGCAACCCCTGCCAGGCTCTCACCACCCTCCTGCTCAACAACTTCTTCCTCACATCCAGGCTGCCTCTGCCCATTTCCAGCTTGGTTCCGTTTCCCCCACTCCTGTCCCTCCCTGACAGCCTCAGAAGTCCCTCCCCAGCTTTCTTGTAGCCCACTTCAGACCCTGCAAGGCCACCAGAAGGTTAGGTCTTGGAAAGATGCTGGAGGACTCAGCAAGGTGCTGTGCAGCACCACCAGTCACTGCTGTCTCCCTGGCTGTGTTTTCCCAAGAGACCTGTTAGAGAAGATCCTTTGGGTCCCAACATGCACACTGCAGTGTTTCCTGGCCTGGCATCACCCAGAACATCTCCAGCACCCCCAGCACTGGTGACATACCAGGGGCTATATTTGAGGTGTCCAAACTCCTCTTGGGCTTCAAACAGACCAAAGCTCAGGCTGGGCAGGCACTGAGTCCACCAGGATCTGCCAGTAGTGGCTGCCAGAGGAACCTGATGTGGTGGAAACTCCCTTTAGTCAGTTTGGACCTGCCTGAAGAGTAAGTGGGAGACTTGCACCCAGCTTTTTCTCCAGTGTGAAGAGAGGGGCTGAAACCTTCTGCTGGGTGTGTGTGGCACAATGCTCCTGGCTTCATCCCCTCCATTTGAGCATTTGATGCATCCTGCTGTTTAAAAATAAAGAGCTGGTTATTCTGGGCCAGGGAGGCAAAGAAATCAGCAGAGCAGTGATTTCTTCAATCATGCTGCATGGGGGGAGGGGAGGAATTAATAAAGTACCTGCCGTGCCCAGAAGCTGTTTGTTAAAGCCAACGAGGATGATGGGTCCCTGCTTGTGGCTGCTTCACTCACACTCCTGCTCCCCTGCTCCCTCTCCCAGGCAGTGCTGTGGTGGGAAAGGAGATCTGCAGCCTGGGGCTGAGCTTTCCCAGTGTGGGCTGGGAGAATGGCACAGAACTCCCCAACCTCTCTGGGGACTCAGAATCACACAGTGGAAAGGTTGGAAGTGACCTCTGGAGGTCGTTTGTGTTTAAAGGTGGTTTTGGATGTGGTGCTCAGGGAGATGGTTTAAGGTGAATCTTGTAGAGTTATAGGTTGGACTTGGAGATCCTGAGGGGCTGTGCCAGCCTGGGTGTTGCTGTGATTCTGTGAGGTCATCCAGTCCAACTCCCTGCCCCAGCAGGGCACCCACAGCAGTTTGTCCAGGAGCACATAGGCCAGGGGAGGTTGGAAGCTCTGCAGAGAAGGAGACTCCACAACCTCTCTGGGTAGCCTGCTCCAGGGGTTCATCACCATCCAAGTAAAGAAGTTTTCCATTGTGCTTAGAGATTTGGGTCTTCTGAGGTGTTTGGGGATCAGCAGAAATCCATGGGCACTGTCCTGTGGTTATTGCTTGGTGTGTTGGAGCCTTTAGAGGCTCTTGAGGAGAAACTGCTCCTGGCTGGTGGAAGCTGCTGTGTGTGGTGCTGGCTGTTGGGGAAAGGATAATCAAGGGCAGGCTCAGCTCCCTGCTTTGCTGCAGGCCATGGGAATGTTGTTTATCCAGTCTAGCCCTGAATCCTCTCATCTGTGAACTGGGCACCTGCAGAGCTCTCCTTCAGGAGCCCAGGACTCAACTCACTGTGAATCCAGGAAGGGTTCACATGACAGCCATGAACTTAGAATCACAGAAGAGCTCTGCTTGGAAAGGACCTTAAAGATCAAGTCCAACCCTTAATTAGCTCTAGCAAGCCTGGTGCTAGACCATGGCACTTGAGAAGATCAAACTTTCCTTGGGCTGCTGAGAACTGTCAGCAGCAGCCAGCATTGCCTGGCTCCTTGGGGCTAGTGGCTGCTCTGTGTTTGCCCTCCAAAGGTTAACCAAAGAAACATTTGACTTCTGGCCTTGGGAATAAGCTACCACATGATGAGAGCATGCAGCAGAGCTCATGGTGTAGGAAGGCTGAAGGAGCATCCTCACTTCAGGCCTTCATCACTGCAGTGCAAAGCTCCCCAGGCACCCAGTGTCATCTGTCCCCATCCCCTGTGTTCTGGGGCATCCAGATTACTGCTGCAGCCTTGCAGCAGAGACATCCCACAGCTCACTGCAGTTTCAGGGCTCTGTCATCCAGATGCTTGCTTTGCAGCTCCCCAAAACTTTCCTCTTTGCTGAATTACTTCATGCCGAAGGTGGGAAGGCTGCAAGGCCTCATGTTCAGAGAGGCAGAGGGTTGGTCCAGCTGGGAGTTGGCTCTGCTTGGGTCTGTGTGCCCTCTGGGGGACATTCATGGGTTGTGAGTGTGAGAGGCAGCCCCAAAGGTGGCTGTGTGGGGGCCAGAGGGAATACTGAGCAGGTGGACACTCATGTCCCACAGCTTCAGTGGACTGAGGTCTGTTGGGAGATGACTTCAGCAGGAGAACCTTTCACCTCTCACCCCACCCTGCTTTGGGCAATGCCCTGTGCTTACCCACGTCCACAGAAGGCCTTTTAGCATCAGGGAGGCTGAAGGCAGTGTTTGCTGCTCCATGTTTTGGGGTTTTTATTGTGCTGAATTTTCTCCTCCCCCACAAAATACCCTGCTCTGGGCTGCTTTCATGTTCAAAGCAAGAACGAAGCTCCTCCTGCTAATGAACCTTTGCTGGTTGCCCCAGCTCGTGGGTGGGTGTGAAGAGCAGATCTGGATTTAGCTCACTGCTGGCAAGGGTTTGGGAAAAAGGGGGGAGGGGAGGAGGGAAAGTCCCTTTTGAGTTTACTGTTGCTGTTGGAGATGCAGCTCTGTGGCTGGTGTTGGTTGGGGAACGTGGCCAGAAGGTGGTACGAGGTGGCCCTTGAGCTGAAGGTGTGCTCCGTGGGGCTGGATGAAGCTCCCAACCCACTTGGCAGATGGCTCCCAGGGCCCATTGTGCTACCAATGAATATTTCAAGCAAGAGCTGGGCTGCATTCAGAGCCTTGCAGTTATCCATAGTGCAAGTTGTGGTTCTGATCTGCTGCTGTCTTCCTGGGATCACTTGGATTGAAAGGGCTCACAGACAGCAGCGGCTCACCGTGGTGAGGCAGCAGCTGCTGCTCTGCTGGGGCAGCTGGATTCATTCTGGGGCTCTGGGTTGTCCTGTAGCTGTCCTTGTGCATCCTTAAGGCTCTTTGTCTCAGTGGAAAACCCACTTGGCTGCAGTGATGGCAAATGAGCTGAAATGTCCCTGCTCAGGGAGGAACAGAAAGATGATCTGGTTCATGCGGAATGCAAGCAACAGGTTGAATCCCAAGTCCTGTCCTTAGGCTCTGGATGTCCATTTTCACCTTGGGGTGGTGGATCTGAGGCTGAAATATCCCAAGGAAGCCTCTGTGGAGGGCTGGAAGAAGCTGACTTTCCCATCAAGAGGTGGGCTGCAATGGGGCTGCAAGCTGCAATGGGGCTGCATGGTGTGGGGACATCACCATGGCTGCTGTGTGGCAGCCACCATGAGCTGCTCAGGCCTCCTCTGGCCCAGAAAGGACAAATTAAATAAACATGCTTGATTGCTGAAACATTTGTTTTTTAAATTAGCAGCAGCTTTTTTACATTAAGCCATGTGGCTACGCTGCTGGGGAACACTTTAGCAAGTTGGGTTTGGTGGTTTTTGTTTGTTGTTTGGTTGTTGGCTTTTTTGTTTTTTTTTCCCTTCCTGGTGCTACTTTTCCAGAGTGATTTTCTGATTTGAAAACCAAATGCAAAATGCAGGCCAAGTTGGAGGTTTTCATCCTGTAAAAGATGTCTGTGGGAAGCAATTGCACTGCTTGGCGCTGGGGGGGCCTGGTTGGATGTGATGAGACAGGCCTTGAAGGCAGCAAGGTGTTTGCAAACTGTGCCTTGGAGGTGCTGGAGCAAAAGGGTCTATGAAGGGCTTGCAAGGGGCTCCCTGAATGTCCACAGCTTCTTGGGAGAGGTTTTAGTGCTCCATGATTTGTTGAAATGTCCTGCAAGGAGAGGTTTGGAGATGCAGTGACAGGATGAGGGCTGATGAGCACAAACTTGGCCATAAGGAGTTCCATGGGGAGGAACCTCTGTAATTTAAGGGTGATGGAGCCCTGGAGCAGGCTGCCCAGAGAGGTGGTGGAGTCTCCATCTCTGGAGACATTCAGACTCCTCCTGGACATATTCCTGTGTGACCTTCTCTAGGTCCCTCTGCCTTGGCAGGGGGTTTGGGCTCAATGAGAGGTCCCCTCCAGCCCCTACCATTCTGGGGGGGGGGATGTAGCTGTGCTCACAGGGATGTGGATCTGCAGCCCTTGTGCCATGGTCTGAAGTCAGCTGGGCTTGGGGACCAGCTGGCCTGAGTGCCTTCCCCTACTCACCTGGCACAGTGGTGACCCTCTGCTGAGCTCTCCTCTGGCTGTGCCTCTCAATTTGTTTTCACTCTTTGGCCTCTGTCCTGTTTAGATGGCAAAGAAACAGCCTGGTGTGAGGGTTTCAGCTTGTTCAGTGTGACTGGATAAAGTGGTTTTAGATGCAGGTCTAATAGTGCCCAAGATTGCTAAAGAGCATCTCTGGGAAGGCAAAATGCTGCTGGAGAAATGCTTATGCTTCAGACTGACCTTGCTTGGAGCACCTGGAGCTTTTGCTGATCCCACTGCCTTGCTCTCAGCTTCCTGAAATAGCATCTGCCCGAAAAACCACCACCAGCAAGGATCCCAATGTGCCTACCTGTGGGAATACCATCCCTGCTGGGCTTCCCACCGGCACTGCAGCCTAAACTCTGCTCCTGCAGAGTCCCCACAACCTGCTGCTTTTTGTGGCACCTCCCCGGGCTGCAGGGAAGCTCCCAGCAGGCAGCTCAGGGACCAGCCTGGCTCGGGGGAGCCCTCAGGAGCTGCTGCTGCTGCTCCCTTTCCCTTTGCATGGACCTTAGGACACATCCTGAATTGTTTAATTAACAGATGCATGCTGCATGAGCGCAGCTCCAGCTCGGCTGAGGGCATCCAGGCATGGCTGTGGGATCAGGGAGGAGGCTGGAGGAGGCAGATGCTGCTCTGCCTCTGCACCCTCACCAAAGGCAATCAGTTGTGGAGTTTTTTGCTCTTTTGTTGCCTTTTTTATGTATTAAAGGTTTAATAAATGGAATTAAATACTGTGAAACTTAAGGTAATTAAATGTGGAAGCAGACGAGGGGGGTGGGGGGGAGAAAAAAAATTTGTAAAGCATCCTCTGCAGGAAACTAATAGGCTCCATGCCTCCTTATCTTAATGATTGTCATAATTTAGCTGAATGCAGAGATAATGGAGCTGATGAACCTTTCTGGAGCTAACTTTAGAGCTAATGGGCTTCTTGCTGGGGAGCAGGCTGGGGGCAGGTGCAATCAGCACACTCTAGGAAGGAGCCAAGAGCCAGAGAAGCTGAAATAAACAACCAGGAGAGGTTCCTGAAGCCTTAAAAAGTTGCTGCCTGTCCACACTGAGTGCTGCCTCTTCCCACCTGGAATTAGCAGGTGATTCTGCCCCTTGGCTCTGCTCTCCTCAGACCCCACCTGCAGTCCTGGGTGCAGTTCTGGAGCCCCCAGCACAGGAAGGCCATGGAAGTGTTGGAGGCAGTGCAGAGGAGGCCACCAAGATGCTGAGAGGGCTGCAGCAGCTCTGCTGTGAGGACAGGCTGAGAGAGTTGGGGCTCTGCAGCCTGGAGAAGGCTTCCAGGAGAGCTTGGAGTGGCCTTCCAGGATCTGAAGGGGGCTGCAGGAAGGCTGGGGAGGGACTGTTGACAAGGGCTGGGAATGGCAGGACAAGGGGAATGGGTTTGGAGTGTCAGAGGGGAGACTGAAAGTGGATGTTAGGAGGAAGTTGTTTGCAGTGAGGGTGGTGAGAGACTGGCACAGGTTGAGGGTGGTGAGACACTGGCACAGGTTGCCCAGGGAGGTTGTGGAGCACAGAAGCACAGAATGTGATCTTTGATCCCATTCTGTGCTTCTGTGCTGCACAACCTCCCTGGAGGTGTTCAGGACCAGGCTGGATGAGTCCTTGAGCAACCTGTTCTAGTTGGAGGTGTCCCTGCCTGTGGCACAGAGGGGTTGGAACTGGCTGAGCTTTGAGGTCACTTCCAACCTAACCTATTCTGTGGCTCTATGAAATCATTTAGAGAGGCCATGTGGTTTCCTCCTCCCACTGCCAGCCTGGTTCTGCCTTTCCTGCACAACCTCTGACCCTGCCTGTGCCCAGGGAGCTGCAAAGCTGGGGATCATCTGCCTTAATCTGGTCTCATTGAGGCGGGATCAGTGAAACCACCTCACAGATTCACTGTATTATGGAGCAGATTGAGGGACTTAGAGAGCAAATTTAATAAATATCATTTTGATATTACTTACTGGGGGAAAAAAAATAATAAATAAAAATCTGCTGAGCGAGTGATATTGGAGCACCCTGGGAAGGAGTGGTGTGGGGGAGGGGGGTGTGTGTGGTGAGGTGTTTGGAGAACTTGGGGAGAGGGGATGGGGAAGATGATAGCATCACAGAATCACTCAGGATTGGAAGGGACCACAAGGAGCATCCAGCTCCAAGCCCCTGCCATGCCCAGGGACACCTCACACCAGCTCAGGCTGCCCACAGCCTCATCCAGCCTGGCCTTAAACACCTCCAGGGATGAGGCTTCCACCACCTCCCTGAGCAACCCCTGCCAGGCTCTCACGACCCTCCTGCTCAACAACTTCTTCCTCACATCCAGGCTGCCTCTCCCCACTTCCAGCTTGGTTCCATTCCCCCCAGTCCTGTCCCTCCCTGACAGCCTAAAAAGTCCCTCCCCAGCTTTCTTGTAGCCCCCCTAAGATACTGCAAGGCCACAGTAAGCTCACCTGGGAGCCTTCTCCTCTCCATCCTGCACAGCCCCAACTGCCTCAGTCTCTGCTAACAGCAGAGCAGCTCCAGCCCTCTGCTCATCCTTGTGGCCCTGCTTTGGACACCTCCCAGCACCTCTATAGCCCTTTTGTAATGAAGATGCTGAATGGTGCTGTGGGTTGATGGAGACAGAAGGAAAGGACATTCCTCAGGGATGGCCTGAGCCAAGAGTTGAGTCACAGTGGCACATGCAAGTGCAAGGAGGGCTTGGAAGGAGAAGTGTGGATGTTTGCTCAAGGATGGAGGTGGGATCCATACCTTTGATTCCTCTCTGCTGCCTCCTTGACTCCGGCAGAGGTTTGCGTGACCGTGGCCTGGAGCAGGGCTGGGTAGAGATGCTGAAGCTGACTCCCTGCCCAAAGCAGCTTTGCTGTGTCAGTGCAGGGATGGCTGCCCAGGATGCAGAGGGAAATTGACCCCTGTGTGCCCTGTGAGACTAAGCCAGCAGCCCTCTGTGGGTGCTGTGTGCAGCTCAGGGAGTGGCTTCAGAGGCGGTGGCCAAGTGCGGGCTGGTTTTGCAGCCATCGCTTTGAATGAGTTCGGCTGGAAAAGACCTTTAAGATCACCAAGTCCATCCATTCTCTATGTCTGCTGCTAAACCAGGTCCCTCAGCACCACATCTGTGCATCAGTCTCTTGTGGGCAGTGTGTCCTGATCCTTCATCCTCCCAAAATGCTCCAAGGAGGGCACTGTGCCCGTCCTGCCCCTGCGCCGGATGGTGCAGCGCTGGCAGCCAACAGGCAGCCAACAGGCAGCCAA
>VWZE01008232.1:185092-210974 GCA_013396675.1 Eubucco bourcierii
CCCACCCCCCCCTCCAGGGTCTGGGATGCGGTTGGAGTTTCACCCCAGTGTCCCCAGCGAGGGTTGTGGCCCCCTCTAGGGCACTCTGGTGCCCAGCAGCAGAAGGGTGCTGGGCTGTGCAGGAGGGTTGCTGAGCTTTGAACTCTTTGCCCAGGGGCCCCATCGGGACAGGGGTGATGGGGCGACTGCTTTTTGATGCTTGGCGCTGCCTTTGTCAGTGGACATCTGGTGCCAGGATTGCTGCTGTCGGGGCTGGGGGTGGGCTGCAAGGCCAGGGAATTTGATGGATTAGTGCGGTTGGAGGGCTGGGGGAGGGGACGGGGTAGAGTTTCAGCTCTTGGTGCAGGTAGAGAGAGAGTTTGGGGATTAGGGGCACTTTCCTGCCAGCCGCAAAGGCAGGAGGTTTGGGAGAGGGGGAAGGGTTGGGATGAAACCAGGAAAACAGCCTTTCCAGTTTTCCCAAAGGAGTGACATTGGTGTGCGTTGGGAGGCAGCACAAGGGAGATGTGAGTGCAGGGGATGAAAAAAAATCCACAGCAAATCTGGTGCCAGTCTGTCCCCCCAGCTCTGTAACCCTTGGGAATCCTGCTTGCTTGTGCCTGGCCTCGGGGTCACTTGCTTCGTTCCCTGCTGCTTCCTATGGATTCAATAACCTTCTTCCCTCCCCAGAGATCAGCTTAAATTAAAACTTTATCCTTTACTTAAGGAAGCAAGCAGCAGGCTCTCCCCATGCTGTGTTACAGGATCTGGGTAGTTTGCCTGGCCCTGTCCATCCCTGGTCACCAGATGGGCTGCGTCGGGCATCAGCAGCTTTGGATGCTGGGGCAGGAGGAGGGGGATGTGAGGGATCTTCTGCCTCAGAGCTCTCTGAGTGAAGGGTAGGAAAGAAAATCCTGGTTTGTTTTTTTCTTTTCTTTAAAGCTTCCCCTAGGGCAGACATTTCAATGTGCTCCTGCTGGGAAAATGGCTCTTAGGGTAGGACCAGGCTCCTGCGGGTGTCACCAGGATGCCTCGCTGCAGCCCCCTCCCTGGAGCCCTGTGTGCCAACCAATGTCCATGTGCTGGTGCAAATGCCCTGTGCCTTGTCTGCCTGCAAGAGCAGGAGGGTTTGCATAGTGCCAGTGCCCACTGGGAACTGATCAAAATGGGAACCTGGTCAACAGGTGACTGAACAGGAGCCAGTAGTGTGCCCAGGTGGGCAGCAGAGCCAATGGAATCCTGGCCTGGCTCAGGAGCAGTGTGGCCAGCAGGGCAAGGGAGGTTCTTCTGCCCCAGTGCTCAGCACTGCTCAGGCCACACCTTGAGTGCTGTGTCCAGTTCTGGGCCCCTCAATTCAAGAGAGATGTTGAGGTGCTGGAAGGTGCCCAGAGAAGGGCAGCAAGGCTGGGGAGGGGCCTGGAGCACAGCCCTGTGAGGAGAGGCTGAGGGAGCTGGGGGTGTGCAGCCCAAAGAAGAGGAGGCTCAGGGCAAAGCTCATTGCTCTCTGCAGCTACCTGAAGGGAGGTTGTGGCCAGCTGGGGTTGGGCTCTGCTGCCAGGCACCCAGGGGCAGAACAAGAGGACACAGCCTCAAGCTGTGCCAGGGCAGGTTCAGGCTGGATGTTAGGAAGAAGTTCTTCACTGCAAGAGAGATTGGCATTGGAATGGGCTGCCCAGGGAGGTGGTGGAGTCGATGTCCCTGGAGGTGTTCAAGCAAAGCCTGGATGGGGCACTTAGTGCCGTGGTTTAGTTAATTAGAAGGGGTTAGGTGACAGATGATGATCTTAGAGGTTTTTCCTAACCTGGTTAACTCTGTGAGTAGCCCCAGTGAAATCCAATCTGACCAGCAGCACTGTGTTGGAGGATCAAACCCAGGTGTAAAATCTGCCTGGGAGATGTAATGTCTGCTGGCTTTGCCTCCTGGAAGTGCTGCTGCAGGGAAGTCAGCTCTCCAGCTTTGGGCCTTTGGATGATGCTTTGGGGCTCCACATGTGTCAGAAACATTGGGTGGGTTCAGGACTGGAGCAGAGCAGGCAAGGATGTGCAGCCTCCTCCTCTGGCCAGACCTGAGCCATGAGCAGCAGAGATCCAGCCTCAGCCAGGCAGGGAACTCCCTGCTTGTGCTGTAAATTAAGGCCTCATGGATGATTCTCTTCCCACTCTCCACTCTCCACCCCCCCACCCCCCCATTTTCCAGCAGAAATTGATGGTTGGGAGGAGCAGGATGTTGAGGTGTAATGAAGGAAACTTCGGGGCTGAGATGAGTGAGGTGCTGCGAAACATGAGAGACACCTGAGGGGTGTCAGAGGGTTTGGAGCAGGGATCTGTTGTCTTTGTGTTGCTGTAGCCCCATGCCGAGGTTGCTGAACAGCCTTCTGAATGCTGATTTCTGCTCTGCAGAACAGAGTGGTGGCTAAGGGCCATGGGGATGCAGCAAGTCTTGGTGTATGCAAGGTTTGAGAAGTCAGAGAGCCTTAAAACATTGGAAAAACAAGGGATAAAGTTATCACTGCCATGCTGGAAGTGTGTTTATTTGAACTTTGGGGGAGCAAAAGGTGGAAAAATTTGGGGGAGGGAAGAGGGGATGGAAGAAGGCCTTGTAAAAAGCAGGCAGGCAGTTAGCAGCTGTGTTGTGTGAAATGGGAGCTGCTGGGGTTCAAAAGGGTCGTTCACTAACCCAGACCTGGGGTCTGTGCTGGGGCTGAGAGCTGCAACCCCAAGCTTGCAGAAGTTCAAGCTGCAACTGGAGGGGTTAACTCCTGCTGGAGATGAGTCCTGGCAGCCAGGAAGGCTCCAATCTCCCCCAGCCCCTGTGTTACAGTATCCCATGGGCCTTGCTCCTGGGGTGCTTTGTTGCCATCCACATCATAGAATGGGTGATTGAAAATTCAGCTGGTTGCTGCCATTTTTCCAGTGTCAGTCACAGGATGGTTCAGGTTGGAAAGGACCTCAGAGTTCATCTGCTCCAACCTCCCTGCCGTGGGCAGGGACACCTCTCAGCTAGACCACATTGCCCAAGGCCTCTTCCAACCAGGGTGGAGGTAGCCACAACCACTCTGGGCAGCCTGAGCCAGAGTCTCACCACCCTCATACTGAATATCCTCCTCCTCAGCTCCAGTCTAACCCTGCTCTGCCTCAGCATCAAACCATTCCCCCTTGCCTGTCAATAGACACCCTTAAGAGAAGTCTCTCTGCAACCTTCCTGCAGGATCCCTCAGGTATTGGAAAGCAGATAAATCTGAATTTCTCTTACGAATTCATTTGAATGGATTTGCTGATTTGGGTGCTTCAGGCTGCCCCCCGTGCTCCCGGTGCGGGCTGCTCCCGGTGCGGGCTGCCCCCCGGGCTCCCGGTGCGGGCTGCTCCCGGTGCGGGCTGCTCCCGGTGCGGGCTGCCCCCCGGGCTCCCGGTGCGGGCTGCTCCCGGTGCGGGCTGCTCCCGGTGCGGGCTGCCCCCAGGCTCCTCTGCGTTCCCTGCCCCACCTGGCCCCGTTCTGCCTCAGTCTGCCCAGCAGTGGTGTCTCAGAGCTGGGAAAAGCTTCGCCCAGCCAGGTGATTCCTCTGAAGCGTCTGCTCTTGGGTGCTGCTGGTGGAGATGAATCGCCCTTGCCTCCAGCCTGACGTGCTCGACGGCTGCGGCGCTGCCTCGCTGGAGGGGAAGGAATTGGAGTCCATTACCAGGAGTCCATTTCTCTTCCCGAAGGCGGAGCGTTCACACCGAGCTCCTCACCCCGCTCCTCGCAGCCGAACCTCGGCGTGCCATGAAACACTCACTCGGCAGCACGTTCCGGAGCAATATCCCGGGATGAGTGATGGGGCTGCTCTCTGCTTTATGCACTGCCCTGAGAGGTGGGAAGGTGTAAATCTCACCAGCCAAATGATTTAGCCCCAGGTGCAGTTGTGACTCAAAATGAATTTCCAGCCCTGCTTCTCCCTTGCGCCAGCGCCGGAGTAACTGCTTGCTATAAAGCAGAGAAAATTGCTGCCTCCTGCGTGCTGGGAGGTGGCAGGGCTGGGGTGGGGAGAGGGGGGAATGTGTGGCTGTACCCTGCTCTGCCCCTTGCATCCCTGTGGCTGTACCCTGCTCTGCCCCTTGCATCCGTGTGGCTGTGCCCTCCTCTGCCCCTTGCATCCGTGTGGCTGTACCCTGCTCTGCCCCTTGCATCCCTGTGGCTGTACCCTGCTCTGCCCCTTGCATCCGTGTGGCTGTGCCCTGCTCTGCCCCTTGCATCCCTGTGGCTGTACCCTGCTCTGCCCCTTGCATCCCTGTTATGTACCCTCCTCTGCCCCTTGCATCCAGGATGTAGGTTTGTTATGGATCCTGTGGGCTGCAACAAGAGCAGTGTGGGCAGCTGGGCGAGGGAGGGGTTCCTCACCCTTGTACTCTGCTCTCCTGAGACCCCATCTGGAGTCCTCTGTGCAGTTCTGGAGCCCCCAACACAAGCAGGACATGGAAGTGTTTGAGCCAGTCCAGAGGAGGACACAAAGATGCAGGGAGGGCTGCAGCAGCTCTGCTCTGAGGTTCTTCACAGAGAGAGTGATTGGCATTGGGATGGGCTGCCCAGGGAGGTAGTGGAGTTGCCATCCCTGGAGGTGTTTAAGAAGAGGCTGGATGAGGCACTTAGTGCCATGAGTTAGTTAATTAGGAGGGTAAGGTTATAGGTTGGACTCAATGATCTTAGAGCTCTTTTTCAACCTGTATGATTCTGTCACAAGCTGTGAGAGTTGGGGCTCTGCAGCCTGGAGAAGACTTCCAGGAGACCTTGAAGTGGCCTTCCAGGACCTGAAAGGGGCTACAGCAGGGCTGGGGAGGGACTAGTGACAAGGGCTTGCAATGACAGGACAAGGGGCAATGGGTTTGAAGTGGCAGANTCCCTGCCTGTGGCACAGGTGGGTTGGAACTGGCTGAACTTTGAGGTCCCTTCCAACCTAAACCATTCTGTAATACTTCTGTGGCTCTTCCCAGGCTGTGGCTGTCCCCAGGCAGGGAGCTGCAGGGCTCACAGCTTCCATCAGGTTTGATAGGGAGGATGAGTGACATGTTCCAAGTGGCTTTAGGTTTTATGCAAAGCCAATGATGCTTAAGCCAGTGCTGGATTTTTTTTTTTTTANGAGGGTAAGGTTATAGGTTGGACTCAATGATCTTAGAGCTCTTTTTCAACCTGTATGATTCTGTCACAAGCTGTGAGAGTTGGGGCTCTGCAGCCTGGAGAAGACTTCCAGGAGACCTTGAAGTGGCCTTCCAGGACCTGAAAGGGGCTNCATCTTCAGCAAGTTTTACTGGGCAAAAAAAGATTCCTTTGGAAAGTCTCTCAGGTGATATTTTGGCAGAGGTCAAGGAGGATGCTTCAGACCTCATTGCCCCTTTGGGGAGTAGATTTTCTTCCCTCCTGCTTTGTGTGTTTCTCATTATTTATTTGTGGTGAGCAATTCACACTAACATAAATGCATTTGGGGGTTCTTTTTTTTTTTTACAGATTAGTTTTGCTTCTTGGCTGGTTCCTTGATTCAGATCTTAGGATCATAGAATGGGTTTGGTTGGAAAAGACCTTAAAAGTCATCTGGTTCCAACCCCCCTACCATGGGCAGGGACACCTCACTAGGCTGCTCCATCCTCATCCAACCTGGCTTTGAACATTCCCAGGCTTGGAGCCTCCACAACTCTTCATGGGCAACCTGTTCCAGTGCCTCACTGCCCTCATGGGGAAGAATTTCCTCCTAGTGTCTCATCTAAATCAAGCTCCACTCCTCCTCATCCTGTCTCTAGACACCCTTAAGAAAAGTCCTTTCCAGCCTTCCTGCAGGATCCATTCAGGTATTGGAAGGTATCTGGGTCTGATCCTGTGTGACCTGCCCTAGGTGGCCTTGCTCTGGCAGGGAGGTTGGTCTGGAGGATCTCCAGAGTCACTTCCAACCTCTACATTCTGCAGTTCTAGAAACCCCAAAGACTCAATCCCTGAGGCTTCACAGAATCACTGTGTCAGGGGCTGGAAGGGACCTCCAGAGCTCAGCCAGTCCAGCCCCCCTGCCAGAGCAGCATCACCCAGAGCAGGTCACACAGGAACACATCCAGGCAGGTCTTGACTATCTCCAGAGAGGGAGACTCCACAACCCCCCTGGGCAGCCTGTGCCAGGGCTCTGGCACCCTCACAGTGAAAAAATTCTTCCTCAGGTTCACATGGAACCTCCTCTGCCTCCACTTCCACCCACTGCCCCTTGGCCTGGCACTGGGCAGCTCTCCTCCTGTGGCAGACATGGCCTGGCTGCTTGCTTCTCAGGGAACCTTTAACCCTACCTGCATTCATTTTCCTGCTTTGAACTCATGTCTGTGATTTCAGGAGAAAACTCCACCTTTGCTGTTCTTTACCTGTTTGGGTTTTTTTGTTGTTTTTTTTTTTTTTTTTCCTGGGCAGGCAAATAAANTTTTTTTTATCCTGGGCAGGCAAATAAAAAAAAAAAAAATTCTTGGTTCAAAGTGTTTCAGCAATGTGTTAAAGTTTATGGAACATTTAACAAACTTTTTTAGTGTGCAATAGTTTATCCTGCCAGCAAACAGCCAAGTGTCACATCAAAGTTGTGGTCTTTGCTCACTTAATGGCACAATGTTTAGTGCTGCTTGGGTTTATCTTGAGTGGCACAGCTCAGCAGGGCTCTTTCTTGTCATTCCCCTCCCCAGGTCTCTAAACAGACAGATTATGAAGAATGATTTAGGGCCCACAGTTCAAGCCAGAGTGGTTAGATTTATTTTTATCTTTCAAGTGAAAAAGACAAGCAAAAGGCAAATCGTGGGGGGAGGACACTTCAGTGGTGTTCTCCCTGTGCAGTTCCCTGCTGGGCTGGGAGAGCAGAGCAGAGCAGCAGGGTGAGAAGGCAAGAAGAGCTCTGACATCAGCTCTTACAACTCTGGGATGCTTTCTCTTCTAAGACAGGGATGGTTTCTGCAGCTGAGATTAGCAGAGGTGGTCAAGCCAAAGCCCACTGACACCAGCAGCAGTTTGGTGCCTTTTGTCTGCCTCTTGGGATTTCCTCCTCGTCTGGACTGGAGGAGGATGAGCCTTGAGGAGCTGTGCAGGGGCTCTCCTCTGCCCCAGTGCTTGAGATTGCAGTCATGTCACAGAATCACACAATGGTAGGGGTTGAAAGGGACCCCCAGGGGTCATTGAGTCCAACCCCCCTGCCAAAGGAGAATCACCCAGGGCAGGTCACATAGAGCACATCCAGGTGGGTTTTGCAAGTCTCCAGAGAAGACTCCACAACCTCTCCGGGCAACCTGCTGCAGCCTCCAGCACCCTCACCGTGAGGAAGTGTCTCCTGGTGTTGAGGTGGAACCTTCTGGGTTCCAGCTGGTGCCCATTGTTCTTTACCCTGTGACTGGGCATCAGCCTGGCACCTTCATCCTGACACCCACCCCTCAGGTATTCACAGCTGTTGATAAGGTCTGAGGAGGAGTCTAAAAGCAGCTACTTCCACGGGGAATATCCTGAGGCTTGGGGTTGTCATTTTTACTATATCTGAACCAAAGGGGAGTTAAAACTTGGCTACCAGTGTCTAGGAGATGCAGCATTAAGTGTCTGAGTTACTTGGACCTAGGTTTAATTGTGATAATGCAGAGAGATCAAATGATCTCCACCTGAGGATCTATTGAGTAGCAAAGGGTTTGTGTAACTCCATAAATACTGAAACCTGAGCTGGATCAAGGGCTCCCTGTAGCATCCTTCATCATATTCCTTACAGTGAGGATGGTGAGACACTGGCACAGGTTGCCCAGGGAGGTTGTGGAGCACAGAGAAGGAGGGTGGTGAGACACTGGCACAGGTTGAGGGTGGTGAGACACTGGCACAGGTTGAGGGTGGTGAGACACTGGCACAGGTTGCCGGTGGTGAGACACTGGCACAGGTTGCCCAGGGAGGTTGTGGAGCACAGAAGCACCGAATGTGATCTTTGATCACATTCGGTGCTTCTGTGCTCCACAACCTCCCTGGAAGTGTTCAGGACCAGGCTGGATGAGTCCTTGAGCAACCTGGGCTGGTGTGAAGTGACCCTGCCCATGGCAGGGGAGTTGGAACTGGATAACCTTTAAGCTCCTTTCCAACCCAAACCATTCTGTGATTCTGTGACTATCCTGGCTGAAGGTGGGAAGCCTCCTCTCAGGTGTGACTTACAGGTGGGACTCTTGAGGTTCAGCCACTTCTGAGGGGTCTGGTGACAAGACCCTGGGTGTGGTGACATGACCCTAGGTGTGGTGACACGACCCTGGGTGTGATTTCCATCCCACTGCCTGCACTTTGGCCTCAGTTGCTTTGGAAATTTCCTGTAGAGTGGAAGACAGCAGAAAATGTCTTACTCGTGTTGCTGTGATGTGTCATCAGCAGTAAGCAGCCAGTTGGTCTCTGAGAGAGGCATGTAAACAAGTTGGGAACCAAACCAATCTGGCTGCATTATTAAAACCCAAGGCAGTGTGGAGCAACAGAAGAGGAGGAAATTCCATTTGGAGTTTCTGAGGCCAAGGCTCTCGCACGTTCCTCCCGTGATTTATCTAATTGCTTTGATGGCTTGATGGAATTACAGCTCTGCATTACACAGAGGCTAATCAATCAAAACCAAGCCTGCTTCCCCCTCTGCTGCAGCCTGGCTACAGAGCAGATATGGCACAGCCTGAAGTCTTCTTCCACGTTGCTTTCCCTCTCGAGTTTCGGCTGTGATTTCAGGGTCTGATACCTGCGTGAACCTGACCTCACCTCGCAAGCTTCACAGTGCTTTGCTGCCTTCGACAGGGGCTGTACCAACTTGCTCCTTCCTACCGTGCCTGTAGGAAGGTTTCTGCCTAAATATGCAGTGGGCTTGTTTGTTTAAACAGCACAGAAGAGCAAACCGCAGCGAGGAGGCAAAAGGTGCCAGCAGCACAGCTCCTTGTGAGGGCTTGGAGGCTGCAGCTCTGCTCCTGCAGGCAGGCTCCGAGTTGGCTGCGTCTTAATAGGCTCTGCCCCACCTGGTTTGCTGCACCAGTTGAGTGTTAGGCTCTGACTTTAGAGGCCTTTCTCTGCCTCTTTACCAAATCTGCTCTTGTGAAATGTGGAAACTCTCCTCTCCCTTTCGTCTCCCTTTCGTCTCCCTTTCCTCTCCCTTTCGTCTCCCTTTCATCTCCCTTTCGTCTCCCTTTCCTCTCCCTTTCCTCTCCCTTTCGTCTCCCTTTCCTCTCCCTTTCCTCTCCCTTTCCTCTCCCTCTCCTCTCCCTCTCCTCTCCCTTTCCTCTGGGGTTGCTGGAGTGAACACCCAAAGGCTTTGCAGCCAGCGGTAGCAGTGGGCAATGTGTGCTCAGTATTTGTGCTTCAGGAGATGACTTGCAGGAGGTGATTTCTGTTTCCCGTGGCGCCGAGCACACTCACTCAGCCTTTCTCTGTTGCCCACTCCTATTTTTTGGTTCGTTTAGCCAAAGGCAGAGGTGTCTCAGGGCTGTTGTGAGGCACAGGGGATGTCTGAATGGCTTCTGTGGTGTTGCAGCGCTGGGCTGTGCCTGTGCAGTCTCCCTTCCCTCCTCTCCTACGAGGTTCCTTTGAGAGGGAGGTAAAATGGAAAGGGCTCAGAGGGCTGTGGGTGCAGTGCCTCATCCCTCACCCCACTGCTTATCCCTTGCTGCAGCATCTCCATCTCTGGCTGCGGGAGGGAGGTGGTTGGTTTTGGGTCTTTTCCTTGCACAAACGCAGCTCTCCCCACGGCTTCTCCCCGGAGAATCCCAACTCCTTCTCCCTCCTCGCCTCGCTGCGAGGGGATCACAGCTGCTGAGTAAATGTTAAGATAATAGTGTTATTACGGAGTAATTATACTGCAAGTTATTGAATTAAAAGTGATGAGACTGCCTGCAAATGCTGAATGGGGAGAGGAGGGAGAGGTTGGGAGGGAGAGCTCAGAGCCGGGAAGGTGGAGAACAGAGAAAACCTCATAAATATCCTCTTGTCGAGAGCCCCTCGCTGCCGGGACCGGGGCTGAGGATGAATGGAAGGGAAGCTGGGAGAGCTAATAAATAAACCATTTCTCTGAGAATAGAAAAGGGGAGCGGGGGGGTGTGGGGGGATAATTAGAAACCGTAGCCCTGTGGTTTTGTGTCTGCCCCGGGGTGGAATCTGCTCAGCGCTGCGCTGCGGCGATAAAGCAGGGAGACAATGCGGAGATGATGTCGCTCAGTTGTTAACTTCGGAGCAAGGAGCTGCTGCTGCTGCTCTGCCTCGCTGGGGTTTGGCTTTCTCTTTTTTTTTTCTTTTTTTTTTTTTCCCTTCTCTTTTTTTCTTTCCTAGGGGGGAAGAAAAATTAATAAATAATTTAAGCTTTGTGTTGCAAAACTTCAGTGAGTGGCTGTATCCCCCCCAAGCCTTCCCCTTCGCTAACTCTGCCTGATCTGGAGCTTTTATTTCTGTTTTCCAGGGGGGAGGATGATTGTCAGTGTGGACTTTAGAAAACTTTACTCCCTTTTTTGCATATTTCTATTTATTTTTAGCCCAAGAGGACCAAAAAAAAAAAAAAACCAAAGAAAAAGACTCTTCCTTATTCTATCTCAAACTAAAAGGTGCCTACAGATTGAAGATCTCTCCTCCTGTCACTCTGTTTTCATGATTTGAGGGTTGGATCTCTGAGGTCTTTCTCCCAACTGGATGCATTCAGGGATTTTGTGATTGATAGGACACAAACTTTTATTTTGTCTCTGCCCTGGAATTTCATGATTTGAGGGTTGGATCTCTGAGGTCTTTCTCCCAACTGGATGCATTCAGGGATTCTGTAATTGATAGGACACAAACTTCTATTTTGTCTCTGCCCTGGAAACTCTTAACCAGCTTAGGTCTGTGGGAGGGCAAGAGGATGGGGCCAGACTCTGCTCAGTGGTGCCCAGGGACAGGACAAGGGGCAGTGGGCACAAACTGCAATCCAGGAGGTTCCACCTGAACAGGAGGAGAAACTTCTGTGATGTGAGGGTGCTGGAGCCCTGCAGCAGAGAGATTGTAGTCTCTTTCTCTGCAGAGCTTCCAACCCACCCTGAGCATTGTGCTCCTGGGCAAGTTGCTGTGGGTGCCCTGCTGGAGGTTTGGACTGGATGATCTCCAGAGGTCCCTTCCAGCTTCACCACACTGGGATTCTGTGAAAGCCAGAGGAGCATCAGCAGCCCTGCAGTGGCAGGGGACAGCAGGAGAAGGGAAAGCCTACCTTGCTGTCTTTGGGGCTGGACAGGCTTGGACAGCCACAGCGTTTCCATAGGTTATAAAAGAATAGCTTGCTGTCTGCTGCCTCTCCCGACAGAAGGTGCATCACTGTCTGCTCATGGCTGGTTCCTCTGCAGCCATCTGTGAGGGGTCAGGAGTCAGTCCGGGGGCAGCTGATGGATGTGCAGCGCCAGGGGCTGGCAGGAGGGTGGCTGCTGGAGGGGCTGGGGGCTGCTCCTTTCAGCTGCAGTATTTGGTGTGGTCTGGAGAGAGGAGACAACAGCTAGCAAGGAAAGTCTAGAGGAGGGGAGGGGGAGAGTGCATTTTGCTGGTGTTTAACCTCACAGTACCTTGGGTGGCTTTGGTGGAAAGGGGGTGGTGGTGCACTGGTTTCTGGATAAGAAAGGTCCCCCCGACTCTGGGATCTGTGAAGCTTAAGTAATTATTTCTGAGCAGCTCTTTGGTAGGTGCTGGGGGAATGTGGAGTGTTTACCTGACTTTACAATCTAAAAAACCCTAATAAAATACACAACAGGAATATTAACAGTGGAACTATTTGGAGGATTATTAAGCTCTTATAAAAGAATGGGAGAGAATCTGCCTGGCATTATGTTCTGTGCCACTGGATATTTAAATTAATGCCTTTCCCATAGCAGCTTCTTCAGAAATCTCAAGGCACTTAAAGATCTTCAGTGAATTAGATGCTTGGTGTTGTTAAGTAGCTCTTCAGCTTTTTCTCTTCCTGTAGCACAGAGAGGGGAAACTGAGGCAGGAGACTCTGGCCAAGCCCATTCATCACTGCCAGAATAAAGAGGGAGTCTGATTGCTGTGGGTTTCATGTGGTGTGAGATGGAAAATGTCCTTACCCAGCAGCACTTCCACTACCTGGGGATGCCAAAGCATATCTGGAAAAGAGCAGGCTGAGAGGGAATCTTTCCCGTGCTGATGGATGCTTCAAGGGTGGGTGTCAGGGGGATGGGGCCAGACTCTTTTCACTGGTGCCCAGAGGCCAGACAAGGGGCAACAGGCACAGACTTGGACATCCATTTAAACCTGAGGAGGAACTGCTTCGATGTAGGGGATGACAGAGTGCTGGAGCAGGCTGTTGAGAGAGGTGGTGGAGCCTTCATCGCTGCAGAGATTCAGACCCCCTGTGGAGGTGTTCCTGTGTGACCTTCATTAGTGCAGCCTGCTTGGCAGCAGTGCCAGACTCAATGGTCTCCAGAGGTCCTTTCCAACCCTTGTGATTCTGTGACTGTAAACCCACATTTCCCTCCTCTCCCCCATCTCACCCTGCTGCTCTGGAGCAATGTTATGTTGTGGGCACCAAGAAAGCCCTTCCTGGTTTTGCCTTCTGCCCAGTCAGTGCCATTGCAGTACTGACAGTGCTGCCCGGGCAGGAGCCCATAAACCCTGCCCTGATGTTATTTACTTGGAAAAGGCAATTTGTAAAGATCTGTCTGGGGGCTGCTGTCACCACAGCCAGGGGATTTATTTCCCATTTATTTATGGTGTGTGCTCGTGTGTATGCACTTCTCTTTTCCCATCATAACCCAAAACTTGTCCCTTGGACTTTTTTTGTCCTCTGCAGTGCCAGTTGCCTGGGTCCCAGGGCTGCCTCTTTCACACAGCTTGATTTTATTTTATTTACTTTTATTTTACTTCTATTTTATTTTACTCCACTTTATTTTACTTCACTTTACTTCTATTTTACTTCACTTCTATTTTACTTCACTTCTATTTTACTTCACTTCTATTTTACTTCACTTCTATTTTACTTCACTTCTATTTTACTTCACTTCTATTTTACTTCACTTCTATTTTACTTCACTTCTATTTTACTTCACTTCTATTTTACTTCACTTTTATTTTATTTTATGTTATTTATTATTTTAAATTTTTATTACTTATTTTTATTATTTATTTTATACTTTTTTCCCATTTTTCTGGCATTGCATCAACCTTGACCTCGAAATTTGCTTCAAGAGCAGGAGATAGAAGGCCATGGAGCTTGATGGTGCATATGTAGTGGCTCTGGTGGCTTCCCTAAACCCAAACCTTTTTCTTTCTTGCTTTCCTTGGTTTGCTTGCTGGGGTTGTTCATCCTGGAGAAGAGAAGACTCTGAGGGGACCTTAGAGCTGCTTTCCAATAGCTGAAGGGATCCTACAGGAAGGCTGCAGAAGGATTTTTCATGAGGGTGTCTGGGGGGAATGGATTGAGGCTGAGGAGAGCAGAGTTAGACTGGATCTTAAGAAGTTCTTCAGTACAAGGGTGGTGAGACTCTGGAAGAAGCTGCCCAGAGTGGCTGTGAAATCCTCCTCCCTGGGGGTGTTCAAGGCCAGGTTGGATGAGGCCCTAAAATGGCAATTAAAAATAAGGTCATGGCATGCAGCAAATGCTCTGAGGGCTTCAGTGTCTTCAGCTGCCAAGCTCTGGTGTGCACTCCAGATTTCTGCTTGCTTTCACTCATGATCATAGCATGGTTTGGGTTGGAAGTGCCCTCCAAAGGTTGTCTGCAGTGAGCAGGGGCAGCTTCAGCTAGATCAGGCTGCCCAGAGCCTTGCTGAGCCTGCCCTTGAGTATCTCCAGGGATGGGACCTCAGCTACCTCTCTGGGCAACCTGTTCCAGAGTTCCACCAGCCTCATGGTAAAAGAGAGTGGCTCAGCTCTTCTCCATGCTGGATATCCCTGGTGGAAGACAACCTCTGCCTTGATGGGAAACAGGCACAGGATCTGCATCTGAGCAGGGAATAGCTCCTGGATCTCCAGCATCAATGTGCAACCCTTCATCCTCTGAGCAAGCCCTGAAACACAGCCACGTCCTGAGCAGACATCTGAAGAGGTTGTTGTGGGAGCTGCTGACCTGGGGGTGCTTTCTTCAAGGAACAGTTCAGAAAAGGGACCTGAGCTGGTGGAGTCATCTGCTACAGGGAGGAACAGGCTGCAGATATCCTGAAACCCCCAAATCAAACAGGAGAGTTGGTAGTGGAGCTCTTTGAAAATTGTTCAAAGGGGCCCTGGCAATGCAAAGCTCCTATTTATGTTTGGTTTCTTTTTTTCTACCTCCTCCTTTCTTTTGTTGATACAATCTCTGCAGTGGGAGGATTTACAGAAATGCCTCTGTTTTTAAGCTGCTTCTTCAGACACCTTTTTTCCCTTGTAAATATTGTGTGAGAGGCTGAAAGGAAAAACCACTGAGAGCAAACATGGAAAAGTCCTCGTCAGACCCTTCCTCTAATCCCTTCAGAACCTGAAAATCAGACTTGCTGTTGGATGTATTGGAAATGTATCCCCACAGCTCTGCAGATGCACCAAGGACAGACCCATGAGATCCTTCACCTGAACTTTAAGCCAGACCAGTGGCTGCATTTAAAGGCTGCCAGAGCAGGGCTGCTCAGCACCACTGGGCTCTCAAAGGAGCCACCTCCAGCCTAAAGGCCCTGCCTTCAGGAGCATCCATCCTTCCTCTGGTGGACCCATCCAGTCTCTGACTGGGAAGGATTACTTTGGTGTATTCAAGGGCATCTAAAAGCACTCTAAAGTGGAAGGAAGAGGAGCATCCTTCAGCCTCCCCCTGTGCTGGGGGAACATCCAAGCCTCCTCTGGACACCATCAAGGTGTCTCCAGGGATGGTGATGAGGACTGCTTCAGCAGAGAGAGGACTGCCAGCACTTCAGGCAATAAAAGTGAGTTCTCAGAAGGGTTTTGCTGCTGGTTGCAGCACTAGGGTGGCAGGAGTGATGTAGGGACCTGGCAGATGAGGCTGAGGGGAGCTGAGGGAGCTGTGCATTCACTGAAGCTGGCACCGAAGGCTCTGTGGGTGCTGCTTTTTTCTCCTTTGGGTGGCTTGGAGGTTCCTTGCAGGCTGTGTATGGGCTGAGCAGCCTCAGGAGAAGCAGCCTCAGGTTTTCATGTGAATTAACAAGCAGAGGCAGAACTTGGGGGGTCCTTTGGCTCTCTGTTCCCACCCAGCACATGGCAGCTCTGTGTGCTTTGGCTGCTGGGCAATGCTCAGGCTAAAACCTTGCCAGCCCCGAGTCTGAGCAGGTCTCTTAAAGTCAGTGTTTGTGTTGGAGGTTGGCATTGGTGGTGGATGTGAAGGGGTTGGGGAGAGGGCATGGCAGAGCTTTCCTCCCTGGCCAGGACCATGTGGGGTTTGTGCTGGCAAGAGGAATCTGCGCGGCACACGCGGGCAGGGAACAAGAGCAGGCGATGAAGGGCATAATTACAGGGAAGGATGTGGCAAGCAGCGCGCTGAAAGGCAGTGTGATTGCCCAAGGACACGGGCTGGGGGAGCTGGGCTTGGAGCTCAGCAGCTCCTCTCCCTCTGCTGGAGCACTGCGTCCAGGCTGGTGCCTCTGCTGGGAAGTGGTTTGGGGCTGGGTTGCCAATACCTTTACCTTGATTTTGCTGGCCTGGAGGACTCGAGTTCAGCTGAGTGGCCTGAAAGGCTCTGCCTGCAAGCTATGGAAAGGCAGCACTTTGAGTCCTGTTTGAACTTGTTAGCTGACAAGTTAAAAAGGTTGTTTTGACCCTTCAGGATATTAAAAAAAAAAAAAAAAAGAGTAACATTACTATCTTTCACCTTCCTTCTCCCAGTTTTATGGGAGGGCAGAGCCAGAAGCTTTGCGTTCAGCAGTAGGAGTCTAATTACTGCAAGTCGGGGCGAGTGCCTCTGCCCCAGGGCTGTTTCGGAGTTCGTTTTCACTCCTCTCTTGTTTTTTTCCCTCCCTCCTCCATGTTTTTGCTCTTCCTCCTCCTCCTCCTCCCCGCTCCCTCCCCCAGAGCCCTGATGGGAGCGGTCGGGTTTGAGTGGTGCTCCTCGGGCCGAGCGCGCAGCGAGCAGATGGGGAGAAGCGGAGCTGGAAGGGAGCCGCAGCCAGCGGAGCTCTGCCGCCAGCCCGCCCCGAGCCGCGGCGGAGGAACGGCTGGACACGGCCCAGCGCAGCTGCTCGGCCCGGGGCAGCTGGGCCCGGCCCTGGGCCTGCCTGGCTGTGCGCGGCGGGGCAGGAGCAGCGGGCGGCTGGAGGGAGAGCTGCCCGCCCCGCAGGCGCTGCCATCCCGCCCGCAGGTGCTGCCATCCTGCCCCCTGAGCACTGCCATCCCATCCGCAGGTGCTGCCATCCTGCACGCAGGCTCTACCATCCTGTCCCCCAAGCGCTGCCATCCTGCCCCTCGAGCGCTGCCATCCTGCCCCCCCCCAAGTGCTGCTTTCTTTTACAGTGTGGGTGGTGAAACCCTGGCCCAGGTTGCCAATAGCAGTGGTGGATGTCCCATCCCTGAACCCTTCAGGGGCAGTGTGGGGATTGTGAGTGCTTTGCTTCTGCAGAGGAGCTGGACTGGGCTGAAATGAGTGGCTGAGAGCTTTGCCTTTTGCCTGCTTCATTTAATCTCCAGCCCAACCGAACCTGCTCCAGCCACGTACCAAAGCTGCTTGGGTTGCCAGCCAGGTGCCACGGGGAGGTGGGAGGTGTGTGTGACTGTGCAGAGCTGTGAGTGTGTTTGTGGAGCTGGGATTCCTCCCGTTCATCCCCAGCCACATCTCTCACCCTCGGTTTCTTTTGCACCTTGAGAGCTGTGCTTTGAGCCCTGCTGGCTGGTGGTGATGGCTGGGGGGAAGCAAGCCGTGCTCATGACCTGTAGCGTTGGCATCTCCTCTTGTACCTGGGAGTCTCCCTGTTTGGAAAAAGTCCTAAATGCTCTGCTGCTCCTAGGGCTGGGGCACAGCCACAGCTTGATTCCTTCTTGTCCAGGCCAAAGGTGGTGTCTCTGGGGTCTGATGTTCCCTGTGCAGTTGGGCTGCATATATCCTGCTGTAAACTGGGTGCAGCCCCAGACTGGTGCCACTGGAAGAGCAATGATCGTCAGAGTCCTTTCAGCTCTCAATTAGTGTGTGCCCAAGGCTTTGCAATTGGTTAGATAAACTGCATTGAAAGTTAAATCTGAATTAACCTTTCCCTTTCATAGGCAGCCCTCAGAGCAGGGCTGGGTGGGAGGCAGAGAACTCCCACTGGGATCAACCCTTCCTGGGAGCAGAGCAGCTCCTCCTGGGTGCGTTCCTCACACAGGGCACCCATCCCAGCAGGGCTGCTCCTCTTCTGCTCCTCTTGGCTTGGCTCAGGCCTGCCATGAGCTGACCTTTGGCACAGGGCTGCCGTGCTGGGGTATTTTTAGAGAAGATAAGAGTGGTGGCAGGAGAGAGGGCTCCCTTCCAGGGAGCTCCAGCTCTTTAATTATGCTTTTGGTCTAGAAAATTACATGGTTCCTGGAGCATAAATAGGGAAAGTGTGGAAGGTAATTGCACCTCTGGGTGCAGAGCTGCTGCTAGCTGGGAGAGGCTGTGTGGAGGCCAGGATCAGAGGGAAGAGCTGGAGAGGGAGAAACCAGCCCCTTGGAGCTGCACCCTGCGTCGGCCCAGGCTTCTCGAACCCCTCTCCTCAGCAAGACCTCTCCTGGTCCTTCCTGCTTGTGGGGGACCTCACAGCAAGCACCTGAGGGGGCTCTCAGCCCCATAAAGGTGAGGACCTGTCCTGTGAGCCACCTCTCTGCCATTAGTCCCTGCCTTTGGAGGCAGTTTCCTTCAAACCTGCCTCTGGTGGGACCTCACTGGGACCAGGGGCTGGAGCAGCTCTGCTGTGAGGACAGGCTGAGGGGGCTGGGGGTGTGCAGCCTGGAGAAGAGACTCCAGGACCTTAGAGCTGCCTACCAGTAGCTGAAGGGATCCTGCAGGAAGGCTGCAGAGGATCTGTTCATAAGGGTGTCTAGAGACAGGCCAAGGGGGAATGGTTTGAAGCTGAGGCAGAGCAGGGTTAGACTGGAGCTGAGGAAGTTCTCCAGTAGGAGAGTGGTGAGACTCTGGCACAGGCTGTCCAGGGAGGCTGTGGCTACCTCCTCCCTGGGGCTGTTCAAGGCTGGGTTGGATGAAGCCTTGAGCAGCCGAGTCTAGGTGAGAGGTGTCCCTGGGCATGGCAGGGAGGTTGGAGCAGATGAGCTCTGAGCTCCCTTCCAGCCTAAGTCTTTCTATGATTCTAGGCACAGAGACTGGTGCAGCTTTACTGGAGGTGCTGGAGATCTGCCCCTCTCCTCTTGCTGAGTTGTGTCCCAACCTGCATTTGGCTCCAGAGAGAGGAAGGGAATTCAAAATGTGTTTTCAGGCTCATGCCTCCCTGCTCAGGAGTGGGGTGCATGCAGGGGGAGCCCCATTCCCTCTGCATTCCCCTCCCTTCAGAGCAGCCTTGACCTCAGCTGCGTAATCCAGAAGTGCCTGGGTGTGGGCTCTGGGGCTCAGCGTTTGTCCCTGGCTGCTGCCTGCTGCCAAAGCTGATGCTCTTGTTCTGCAACAGAGAGCACAAAAGCAGCAGATTTGCCTTTCAAGTGCCTTTTTTTTTTTTTTCCTTTTCTTTCTTATATGGACAAGTTTAATTTTTGGTGCATCCTTTTCTTTTCAAGAAAGCTGTAAATTAAAAACCACCCAGAGCTCTGCACTGGCAGCAGTGGTTTTCTGCCCAGTTCCCTCTCTCCCTTCCCTCCTTCCACAGAGCATGAGTGCTTTGGGTGGAGGATTCTGTAGTCAAAGAGCAAGGTGTGGGTGAGCTTAGGCTACTGAGGCTGGAGAAGGGCAGAGCTTTGCATCTGCTGGGGCTTGCAGAGCTCAGTGCCTGCCGTGAAGAGCTGAAACCTTCCTTAGCTGCAGAACGGTGATCAGGGACCTGCCCTGACCCTGCCTCCACCTTTGAACAGTTCCCTGCTAGTAGAGACCAGCAGGTTTCTCCAAGTGGGACCTCACCATTCAGGAATCTCCCACCTCCTCCCTGGAGTCCTGATGTTTTTTGGGATCTAGAGCCTGTATTGAGGGCGAGTCCAGCAAATGCTTTGCTTGAGAGGAAAATCAAAGGTCTCAGTGATGGGAGGAAGCCTGGCTGCTGGTGCTGGGATGGGAGAGGGACTCTGGAGAAAACAACTGGGATTGGGTAAGGAAGTTTGGGCTTCAGTCTCAAATGCATCTCCAGCTGCAGTTTGTGAAGCAGTTTTGCAGAGCCTTCCTCCTCTTTAACCCTCCACCTGGCCAAGTGCTGGAGATGAAGGATATTTCTCCCCCCACCTCTCTCTTCCTCAACAGTTCCCACTTTAAACACATGGAGCAAAGCCACCAGCTCTGTTTATTGCAGACAAATAGGAGATAAAATAGTGGAAAACTAATTTTTTCATGCTCATTGGTGGGAAAGATTAAAATTATGCAAATCCTCAGCAGCGAGCTCGGTGCAGAGATAAGGGGATGTTCGAGTCAGCTGGCTGCCTGCTAATTCACTCATTGAAAAAGAAATGAGCAGGAAAGCTGGGATCAGCCTCACCAGCCCCTCATGCTGCTCACAGGCCTGGGATTTCTCTGCCCTGCTGGGAGGAAGCTGAACAAAGACAAATCTTTTTTTGGAGGTGTGCAGGATCCGTGCCGAGATGCTCAGGCAGGTGCTGAGTGCCAGGCGCCGCCGCTGCCTGCCGAGCTGTGGGCTGCAGCACGTGGAGCTTGGCCAGGCTGATGCTGCTGACCTCCAGCCAGTGTGCAGTGACCTGGGAAGACCTGGAGGAGCTGGGGCTTGGTTTTTTCCTTCTGGCGTGGTGGTTCTGGGGGTGAATAGAGCCACAAAGATGCTGAAGGGAATGGAGCATCTCTCTTACAAGGAGAGCCTGAGGGAGCTGGGGATGTGCTGCTGGGAGCAGAGGAGCCTGAGAGGTGACCTCAGCAATGGTTATAGAGATGTAAAGGTGAGTGCCAGGAGGCTGGAGCCAGGCTCTGCTGGGTGATGCCCAGTGCCAGGCCAGTGGGTGGAAGCTGAGGCAGAGGAAGTTTCATTTGAAGATGAGGAGGATTTTTTTCCCTGTGAGGGTGCCAGAGCCTGGCACAGGCTGCCCAGGGGGGCTGTGGAGTCTCCCTCTCTGCAGATATCCAAACCCCACCTGGATGTGTTCCTGTGGGATCTGCTCTGGGTGGTCCTGCTCTGGTAGGGGACTGGACTGGAAAATCTTTGGAGGTCCCTTCCAGCCCCTGACACTCTCTGATTCTATGGCTGGCTGAAATCTGCCACCTTGGTCCTTCTGTTGCATGCCACAGAATTACAGAATTGCTTGGAGTGGAAAAGCCTTTTAAGGTCATCCACTCCAACCATTCTCTGGCTCTGCCAAGGCTGGGGCTAAACCATAGCTCTCAGCACCACAGCTCTGCAGCTCTGAAACACCTCCAGGGGTGGGCATTCAGCCACCTCCCTGGGCAGCCTCTGCCAGTGATTGAGCACTCTTGCAGTGAAGAAGTTTCCTCTAATGTCCAATCTAAACCTCTCCTGGTGCAGCTCAAAGCCATTTCCTCTCATCTCAGTGACTGAGGGAGCTGGGGGTGGGCAGTGTGAGGAAGAGGAGGCTGAGGGCAGAGCTCATTGCTGTCTGCAGCTACCTGAAGGGACACTGTGCAGAGGCTGCTGCTGGGCTCTGCTCACAGGGAACTGGAGACAGACCAAGGGGGAATGGCCTCAAGCTGAGGCTGGGGAGGCTTAGATTGGACATCAGGAAGAAGTTTTTCCTGTTGAGAGTGGTCAGGGCCTGGCATGAGCTGCCCAGGGAGGTGCTGGAGTCACCCAGCCTGGGGGTGTCTAAGGATGGTTTGGATGTGGTGCTTGGGGAGATGGTTTAAGGTGAATCCTGTAGGGCTCTAGGCTGTGCTTGGTGCCCCTGAGGGGCTGTGCCAGCCTGGCTGTGCTGTGCTGCTGTGATCCTATCACTTGCTGTTGCAGAGAGGAGTCCAACCCCCAGCTGGCTCCAGCCTCCTTTCAGGGAGTTGTAGAGAGCAATGAGGTCTCCCCTCAGCCTCCTTTACTCCAGGCTGACCAAGCTCAGCCTCCTCAGCTGCTCCTCCCCAGCCCTGTTCTCCAGACCCTTCTCCAACTTCGTTTGCCTGTATCTGGACCCTCTCCAGCCATGAGCAGAGCAAGGCTGGGAGCTGAGTGGGCACCACTGCAGACAGGCAGTGCTGGTGCTTGGTGCTTTCTGCTGCACTGCTGTGGCTCTTGGAGGGCTGCAAGGGGCAAAGTGGGCTTCAGCAGGAGGTCACTAACTCAATCTGAAGGGTCATGAGAGGCAGGGGAAGGGCAGGTCTGTGGAGCATGCTGGGTCTGCTGCCATCTGTGAGCCAGTGCCCATCTCCCCCTGAGACTCCAGCTCTGGAGTGGAGGGCAAGTCTCAAATGCCCCATGTGGGCACATGAGTTCACCTTTTGCAAAGCAAAAGCAACACTGCTGAGGAGAATTTCTCAGGATGAAAGGCCTCTGTGTGTGTCTGTGAGGGATCAGGGGGCAGGCAGATGTGTTTGTGGTCAGGAAAAAAGCAAGTGTGAAGCAACCTCCCATCAGCCCTGGCTTTGGGTCTGTGACTCAGCCCCAGGCTTTGGCTGCGGGAAACCTTTAACTCTCTTGGAGCAAACTGAGCCTGTGGTGCTGGTGAGCTCTAGCTGGTGAGCCTGAGTTGATGAGTCTTAGCTGGTGAGTACTGAGCTGGTGAGCACTGAGCTGGTGAGCCTGAACTGGTGAGCCTGAATAGGTGAGCTCTAGCTGGTGAGCCTGAACAGGTGAGCCTGAATAGGTGAGCTCTAGCTGGTGAGCCTGAACAGGTGAGCTCTAGCTGGTGAGCCTGGATTGGTAACCCTCAGCTGGTGAGCCTGAGTTGATGAGTCTTAGCTGGTGAGCACTGAGCTGGTGAGCAATGAGCTGGTGAGCCTGAACTGGTGAGCTCTAGCTGGTGAGCCTGGGCTGGTAACCCTTAGCTGGTGAGCCTGAGTTGATGAGTCTTAGCTGGTGAGCACTGAGCTGGTGAGCAATGAGCTGGTGAGCCTGAACTGGTGAGCTCTAGCTGGTGAGCCTGGGTTGGTAACCCTCAGCTGGTGAGCCTGAGTTGGTAACCCTGAGTTGATGAGTCTTAGCTGGTGAGCACTGAGCTGGTGAGCCTGAACTGGTGGCCCCTAGAGGCTGAGCCTGGGTTGGTAACCCTCAGCTGGTGAGCCTGAGTTGGTAACCCTGAGTTGATGAGTCTTAGCTGGTGAGCACTGAGATGGTAACCCTGAACTGGTGAGCACTGAGCTGGTGAGCACTGAACTGGTGAGCACTAAGGTGGTAACCCTGAGCTGGTGAGCCTGAACTGGTGAGCACTGAGCTGGTGAGCCTGAGTTGGTAACCCTGAGTTGGTAACCCTGAGCTGGCAAGCCTGACCTGGCTACCTCTCCCATCCCAGAGAGTGAGCAGTTGGTGTTTTGTCCTTTCTGCTGCACACTCTGCCCAGCTCTCTCCAGACCATGCATTTATTTTCCCTGAAGTCTCTCAAGGTGATGCTGGTGTGTGATGCCTGGCACAAGGAGAACCAATACCCCCCTGGAAACTGCAACCCAGCAGAGCAGCTGCAAGTGCCCCCTCCCTGCCTCCCTCCCTCCATGCCAAGGCACCCATGAAACTGCCTCTGGTGTTGGGAGAGGGACCTGGTGCCAACGTGTGCTTTTGGAAGGGTTTGTCTGCCTTCCTCTCAAATCAATATTTATTCACAGATCTGTTTGTTTGCTTTTGTCCCTGCAGACTCTTCTGGGCTGGTTTGGTTGGGGGTTGTGTGTGTGTCTGTGTGTGGTGTTTTGTTCCCCCTGTGTATTTTTGGCTGCACAGTGCTGGCGTGAGAGGCACTGCTCCAGCTTCTGCTGGCTTTGGTCATTCCAGCTGCTTCTCCCAGCCCTGTGGTTTTCAGCCTCTCTTGCAAGGAGGGACTTGGCTGGCAGCTCTCTGGCTGGGCACAGCTTTCTCCCCTGTGTGCCCTTGGGCTGGAGGTGACCATGGTGCTGGGAGTGCAACTGGTTGACCTTGTCGAACTGGGTTGCATTATGGGTGAGGGGTGTGGAAGGAGGCTTATGGTGATAGGATGAGGGAGGTGGATTGAAGCTTCAGGAGGGGAGATTGAGACTGGAGATGAGGAAGAAACTCTTTGGAGTGAGGGTGGTGAGATGCTGGCACAGCTTGCCCAGGTTGGTTATGGATGTCCTCTCCCCGGAGGTGTTCAAGGCCAGCTTGGATAAAGCCTTGAGCAGCCTGGGCTGGTGGGAGGTGTCCCTGCCCCTGACAGGGGGGCTGCAACTGGATGATCTTTAAGGTCCTTTCCAACCCAACCCATTCAGCTGCCCCCAAATGCAGTGCCAGGATCAGTGCTGGCTCTGGACTCCTGCGTTTGGGATTTCTTCATCTCCACATCCAGAGCCCAAACCTCAGCTGGTTTCTGGGCACAGCAGGAGCATGCTGTGGGTCCTGGCAGGTGCAGGACACCCTCACACCCACAGGAGCTGCCTAGATTGTAGCTGTGCTGCAGCCTCCTGAACTGTCCCTCCCAGTGCCCCTGCCCTGGCAGCCTGAGGTGGGGCTGGGTGTGTGGGAGCAGGTCCCTGCAGGCACCCCAGAGGCTCCAGGTTCCCCAGCACCACTAACCTGTCCCTGCAGGTAGTTTTCCATTTTGCTGCCAGGGAGACAAAGAACATCCTGAGCTTTGCTCTACCTCCAGCCTCTCTTCCCCCTTCTCTCTTCCTCCATCCCTTGCCTGGTTCCCATCCCGCTGGTGTTTGCTTTCCCTCCTGCCCCTGCCCTCGGTTCCTTGCTGCTTCATTTGCCCTGCCGTGGTGCTGGGCATGCAGACTGGCACCGGGGCTGTGCCACCTCCTTTCTGCTTCCAGCTGGCGCAGCTCCAGCTGTTTGCAGAGCTCTTTACACCTGCTAGAAGCTGTGGCTGGTGGAGATGGTGCCTGATGGAGGCACAGCCCCAAAGCAGGGGCTGGAGCCGCAGCTGGAGCCCGAAAGGCTTTGGGTTTTTGTTGGCAGCTGGATGAGAACTTTGGAGGCTCCAGAGGCCCCTGGGCATGGGGACGGAGTTGTCTCCTCCTGGGGTTGTCTGCAGAGCTCAGGAGCTGCAGGATTATTTATCTCCCCCATGCCAAATCACGCAAAGCTAAATTGAGCTGTGGCAGGCAAAAGTGTGAAGCATATTATTAGGAACAGGGAGCTCTTGTTCCACAGCTGCTGCTGCTGCTGCCGCTGGTAATTAATGTTTGAGGAATTGCAGATCTTCATTAGGAGAACAATTAGATTAACGAGAGAACCCGAGCTCAGGCTGTAGTGGGAGAGGGCTGGGGGGAGGCTTTAAAAACAAACTAAAATCCCCCCCCCCCACACCCTCCCCTTGGCAGCCTGCCTTGCAGCTCCAGAGATGTGCCCATGCTCTGGGTGGAGACCAGTGCCAGGCACTGAGGGACTCTTGGGGGGGGATCATTATGGAGAGGAAAGAAGCAATCTCTGATGGTCATAAATATTTAAGGCAGCCCAGCACCCATCCTCTGGCCATGGCACCAGGTTATTAGTGGAGAGAGCACTGAGGAAGGCTGCTCAGGGCTTAGCAAGGTCCTGGGCTTGCATCATTAAAAGCTTTAATTGGTGTCCCTGTTGCTGGAATCATTGACCCCTCCAAGGCAAGAGCCACCCTGGCCATGAGGCATCACCCTCAGGGTCTGGGCTTTAATTCAGGGCAACGAATGGGCCTGAAGTTGAGGGATTTAAGATGCTTCTCAGTACTTTTATTACTTTTCCTCCATTAAGAGGTATTTGGGTTTCCCCCCAACTCTTATTTTCTTCCCTGTGGGCTGCCCCCGTGCTGGGTCCATCCAGGTAGGTGCAGAGGGTTTGCCCTCAGCAGTGTGTGGCTGGAGGAAGGTGCTCCACAGCTAACTGGCTGCTGAGCATGCAACAGGAATTCACCCAGGAGGAGTGAACCGTTCAGGGAGGTTGTGAAGTCCTGGCAGGCAGTGACAGGAGGGAGGTTGAAGGTCAGTCAGTCCCTCTGGCTGGCCCGAGGCAGCTTGCTGTGCTTGGAACATGTTTGAGGCAGATGCATGCCCCTTCAGAGCCTGCAGTGGTGGTGTTCCTGTCCCTGGGCTGTGCCCCTGTGCTACCTGCCTGTGGCCCCACTGCCACCTCAGCCCCACGCAGGGTTGCCACCAGTGATGTCCTCCTTCCACATCACCCTTGCTGACTGACCACATCTGCTTCTGTGAAGGGGTTGGCATGGGGGGCACTCAGCAGCTCTGGCTGCAGGAAATTGGAGCACACAGAACTCAGTTTTCCAGCAAAGTGGGAGCCAAGTGGTGCAGACTGGGCTGAGCTGGGCTGGGGGGGAGGCTGTGTTGGCTCCCAGGAGCAGAGTGCAGTGCTCAGGAGGTGAGAGACCTCCTGTGTGTTATGTGAGCACTCAGCCCATGGGACAGATCCCTGTGCCCCATCTTTGTGCTGCTTGGCTGAGAGCAAAGACACCCAAATGATCTCAGCAACTTTTGGGGTTTAAAGGCAGTGGAAAATGCTGTGCCTGCCAGGGGGAGGCTTTCTGAACCCGAGGTGATGGGCAGGATCTCCCAGGGTCCCCTCAACAGCTCCTTTCCTCAGCCTGCTCCAGGAGGGTCATGATCAGTCCCTGAACACTTAGCAGTGTGTGAAGCTGCCTCTGATGCATCTCTGGTGTGGGCAGGCTGTGCATGGGATGCTTTGTTTTAACCAATGAAATGCTGCTACCTCTGGGGTGGGATGTCCCTTGGCTAGGTGGCAATGTCCCTTGGCTAGGTGGGATGTCCCTTGGCTAGGTGGGATGTCCCTTGGCTAGGTGGCA
>VWZE01008232.1:211000-226423 GCA_013396675.1 Eubucco bourcierii
ATGTCCCTTGGCTAGGTGGCATGTCCCTTGGCTAGGTGCCAGGTCCCGTGGCTAGGTGGCAATGTCCCTTGGCTAGGTGGCAATGTCCCTTGGCTAGGTGGCATGTCCCTTGGCTAGGTGGCATGTCCCTTGGGTGAGGTGGGATGTCTCTTGGCTAGGTGGGATGTCTCTTGGCTAGGTGGCATGTCCCTTGGCTAGGTGGCATGGCCCTTGGCTAGGTGGCATGTCCCTTGGGTGAGGTGGCATGNATGTCCCTTGGGTGAGGTGGGATGTCCCTTGGCTAGGTGGCACGTCCCTTGGCTAGGTGGGATGTCCCTTGGGTGAGGTGGCATGTCCCTTGGCTAGGTGGCATGTCCCTTGGCTAGGTGGCATGTCCCTTGGGTGAGGTGGCATGTCTCTTAGCCCAGCAGGACCATACTACTGCAGCTGCCGAGAGCAGAAAGGGAGGAATATCATAGTTCAGTGAAGCAGGAGAGAGAGCTCAGGCTGCCAGGCAGGAGCTGGAGCATCACAGGGGGACTCCCAGTTTTGGCTTCTTCAGCAGCCTCTTAATTTTGCATCTCAGGTGCAAGGTGAGAATTGCAGCCAAGCCCTGCCTGGCTCAGCTGCTCAGCTTAGGGTTGGCTGCACACTGCTGTGTGTTTTGGGGCTTCACTCCATGCATGAAGGTAACTCCTGGAGGCACCCATTGGAGCTTGAGCTCTCTAGAAGGATGTGACAAGAGCCAGAGGCTTCCCTGGACAGGCAAGGCAGAAGGAAATCAGAGGGAAGGCAAGCACAGAACTTGGACACTGCTTCCTAGCCCTGACCTTGAGCAGTGCAGCCTAAGACTGTCCAGTCTGCTTTGGTGTCTGCTGGGCTGCAGGGCTCCTCCACCAGCCCAAGCAGTGACCCAGCGTGCTCCAGCTCAGCTCTCACACTCAGATGAGGTCATGCAGGCAGTGATGGATGAGTCTTTCCTTTTGCTCCTCCTTTCTTAATCTCCCCTGGCTGGTGGGTCTGAGACGCAGGATTCCTGCCAGAGCAAGGGAAGGGATTTGCTCATCTTCTGTCTTGCAAGCTCCAAACCAAATCCTCTTTGTGGAGTTTAACCCCCCTGTGTTGGCTGACAGGGCTGGAGAGCCTGGCAGGGAGGTGGTGGGGGGAGAAGGACTGAAAGAAGAGCCAGGTTCAGGCAGAGATGGAGGGGACCAGGAGGGACATCCCTGAGCCTTCAGTGCCCAGGGGGTGCCTCTGCCTTTGTGTTGGTCTCTGTCACAATGTGCTTGGTCCATGGAGGGGTTGAGGGCCCTGGGGCTGTGGGAGCTGCACTGCCCTGCGTGCTGGCCAGTGTGGGTCCCTGTGGAGCAGTGGAATGTCCCCAGCAGGCAGAGCCTGGGAGAGTGTCCTCCCGTGCGGGGCTGCTGAGCAGGCTGCTGCCAGAGGCAGGGCAGGCAACGCCTCTGTAATAGCCTCGATTAGCTTTACTTGCCGCTCGCTAATCAGCAAGATGCAAACCGTGGTGGCAAAGCCGGCTCCAGGGGCTGGACAAAGGCAGACAAGCTTCTCTATCCTTCTTACTGCAGCTCAGCAGCCCTGGCCTCGCTTGCTGGGGGATTTGCTGCTGCGGCTGTGCCAGGCTCAGCCCTCCCTGCTCCTAACCCATCCTCGCCGAACACCCCTGCCCCTTTGCCACGGGCTGTGGAGGAAGCGAAACAGATCAGCAGCTGTGCTGCTGCCACGGTGATTCTCATTTGCCACCAAGTGGGAATTAGGCTGAACTTGGCCTGTTTGCTTCTCTCCTCCTATTTCCTCTCATTTGTCTCTTTGCCTGTAAACAGAGTGTGTGCAGCAGCTCTGTCCCTGCACAGCCACTGCATCGCTGCCCTGACAGCCCCAGGGGTCAGGCAGCCACAGAGTGGTTGGAAGAGACCTCAGAGGTCATCTTGTCCAACTACCCTACAGCCAGCAGGGACAAGAGAGATGTGGAGGTGCTGGAACGGGTCCAGAGGAGGGCAACGAAGCTGGAGAAGGGCCTGGAGAATGAATGTGATGAGGAGTGACTGAGGGAGCTGGGGATGGGTAGTGTGAGGAAGAGGAGGCTGATCTTTGATCACGTTGGGTGCTTCTGTGCTCCACAACCTCCCTGCAACTCTTCTGTGCTCCACAACCTCCCTGCAGCTCTTCTGTGCTCCACAACCTCCCTGCAGGTGTTCAGGACCAGGCTGGATGAGTCCTTGAGCAACCTGTTCTAGTCTGAGGTGTCCCTGCCTATGGCACAGAGGGGTTGGAACTGGCTGAGCTTTGAGCTCCCTTCCAGCCTAACCCATTCTGTGGTTCTCTGCTGCTGTTTGCTGCCCATGCCAGGGCTGAGGCTGCTGAACGATTATTTACCGAGCGCTGTCGGCGTGCGCGTGGCGAGCGCGGAGACGAGCTGCAGTCTGTGCCCCAAGGAGCTCCCAGTCTGTCAGGCAGCTGAGCTGGGGCTAATGATGAATGACTTCCTAAATAAAAAAAAGGGGGGAAAAAAATAAAATAAAGCTTGGAGGCCTGGAAAGAGGAAGGCAAACGTATTCTCCCGCAGCAGAAGGAGATGTGGCTGTCGATTGCTGCTGCCAGGTGCTCACTGTGCTGGTAAAATGCTGCAGGGTGGTGGCTGAAGGTTCATGTGGGAGTGAGGGGAAGGGGATGGGGCAGAGGGGAAAGGGACCCATGGGATGGGGTGAGGCAGAGGGGAATGTGGCCCTGGGTCTGGTTGTTCCCTGCCTTCTGTCTTAGTAACAGAACGAGAGAAGGGCAGGGAGGGTCCAGAGAAGGGCAGCAAGGCTGGGGAGGGGCCTGGAGCACAGCCCTGTGAGGAGAGGCTGAGGGAGCTGGGGGTGTGCAGCCCAAAGAAGAGGAGGCTCAGGGCAGAGCTCATTGCTCTCTGCAGCTACCTGAAGGGAGGTTGTGGCCAGCTGGAGTTGGGCTCTGCTGCCAGGCACCCAGGGACAGAAGCAGAGGACACAGCCTCAAGCTGTGCCAGGGCAGGTTCAGGCTGGAACCTGGAAGTTCTTCACAGCTGGAAGTTCTTCACAGCAAAGGAGATTGGCATTGGAATGGGCTGCCCAGGGAGGTGGTGGAGTGCCCATGCCTGGAGGTGTTTCAGAGGAGGCTGCATGAGGCACTTGGTGCCAGGGGTTAGTGAATTACCAGGGTTGGGTGGGAGGTTGGACTTGGTGATCTCAGAGCTTTTTTCCAACCTGGTTAATTCTGTGATCTGTGCAGCCCAGCTCCTGCCCTGCGTGCTCAGAGGCGGAGGAGATGCTCACATCTCCAGCCCAGCTCTGTGCTGTGCCCAGGAAGAGTCTCCTGGCATTTCAGGTTGCCCTCTCACAGTGGTGTCACCAGCACAGGCTTTTCACTGCCTCACTGCAGCAGGAATGGTCCTGTGGGGTCCTTCCCAGGCTGTGGCCCCAAGACCCCACAGCGTGGATAGGCTTGGGCTTAACGAGGGTGCAGCCCAGCCAGGAGAGTTCTGCTTCCTCCTCTTCCTCCTCCTGGCTGCAGCAGTGTCTGCTCTGCCCTGTCCATGCTGTACCTGCTGAACGCTGCCAGCTGCTGCAGTGGCATCACTGCTGCCAGAGCTGTCACTGTGGGGGGTGTGGTTGGGGCACACTCATTTCTCCTGACATTGGACCCAACCTGGAGCTCTCCTGTCTCATCTCTTCTGCAGTGACCATGGCTTAACCCTCCCCATGCCATCATGCCCCAGGACAGGAAGGCAGCATCTCTTCAGCACCCACTGTGCTGCACTGTGCCCATCACCTGGGGACAGCGCTGGGCCCTTGGAGAGGACCAGAAATGCCTCAACCAGAAAGAAAAAGAGAGAGGGAGAGAGAGGGAGTGTGAGTGTGTGTGCCAAGCCCATGAAAGGCAGCAGGACTTGATGCTCAGAGTTGCTGTCTTAGTGTTTCCCACATTGTAAAAAAGGATAACTCTGTCATATCAAAGCACTTGGAGATCTGGGGATGAAAAGCAGCTCACAGGACTGAGACAGTCCTGATCAAAGCTCTTTCTTCCCCATCTGTGTTTGTTTCCCCATTGAAGATAGTACTCTGCCTCTTTCTTGTAAATATTTTTTTTCCTGAGATCTAAGTAAGTCCCTGATAGATAAACAGTCCTGCTTAGCTCTGAAGGATCTCTGCTGCAGTGCTGCTTAGCTCTGGAGGATCTCTGCTGCCTGCTCTCGTTGTGTTTGCCAAGACCATGGCCTCTGTTTTGAAGTGGGATGAGGAATTGCATTGGACTGTAGAGGAGGAATTTGTGTCCAGCAGCTTTGGAGGGGAAGGGACTGGTGTGGAAGTGCTCCAGCAGCTCATTTTCCAGGCACGACTCACAGAATGCACTGGGTTGGAGGAGACCCTCAAAGGGCATCTTGCCCAACCCCCCTGCAGGCAGCAGGCTGCCCAGGGCTACATCAAGTCTGATCTTAAATGTCCCCAGGGATGGGGCCTCAGCCACCTCTCTGGGCAACCTGTTGTAATGTGGCACCACTTTGCTTGTGCAGAACTCCCTCCTGGTGTCCAACCTAAATCTGCCCTGCTCCAGTTTCAAACAATCATCTCTTGAGATCAAGGAGCAATGGATGTAAACTACAGCACAGGAAGCTCCACCTCAACATGAGCAAGAACTTCTTGCCTGGAAGAGTCCCAGAGCCCTGGCACAGGCTGCCCAGAGAGGCTGTGGAGTCTCCTTCTGTGGAGCCTTCCCAGGCCTGTCTGGATGTGTTCTGTGTGCCCTGAGTTGCATTGTCTGGTCCTGCTCTGGCAGGGGTTGGACTCCATCTGTGGAGGTCCCTTCCAACCCCTGACATCTGTGATCAGTCCTTCCTGCACAGCCCTTTCATCTGGGCACCCAAAGCCATCAGTTAGTCTCGAGGTGAGCCTTGCTGGGGAGTCTTTTGTTGCATTAAGGTGTTTGAAGTGAGTCCTGGGAGGGACAAGAGCATCCCTGTCCCATGTGCCCCAGCAACAGGCTCCAACATCTCTGCTGGGGTGAAGTGACTGAGATGGCAAAGCCATTTTGGGTGGTTCAGCAGGGACAGGAAGGTCTGCAGAGCATTGGGAATCTCCCTGTGTGGGGCAGAGATGTGCCTGGGACTGGCACTGATTCTGGCACTGGGACCGGCACTGGGACCGGCACTGGGACTGGCACTGGGTCTGGCACTGGGACCGGCACTGGGACCGGCACTGGGATTGGCACTGGGACTGGCACTGGGTCTGGCACTGGGACTGGCACTGGGACTGGCACTGGGTCTGGCACTGGCTCTCCCTGGGACATGTAGCATTTTGGTTTTGTGGCTGACAGGTTTGGTTCTTCTCTGCCCTAAACCAGTCCTGTGAGTAGCACCAAAGCTGCTGCTGTGTGCAGACCAAACCTCCCCAGGGGCTCTCTCTGCCTAACCCAGGTCAGAGGCCTGGGAGTGCTTTGGGAGCAGAGGCAGCAGCAGCTTCTCCCTCTCTGCCCCCACAGCAGCTTTCCAGTGCCTGAGAGGGCTCCATGATGGCTGTGGTGTCCCCCCCCCCATTAAACAGGGCTTAGGTGATGAGCACATCAGTGGGTGAGGAGGGGGAAAGGAGTGAATGAGTGTCAGGAACGTGGACTTTGAAGCTCATCTCTTCATGCTCTGTTTCCCCAGGAGAAGAGCCTAATGCTTGCCAGCAAAGCAACCTGAGAAGTGGGGAATGGCCCACAGGGGCTTCCAGGGCTTGCCTGGTGCCATCTCCTTGCTCCCCAGCACCCACGGGCACAGTCCCATGGTGGGCTCTTGGGCCAGGTCCTAGCAGGCAGCTGCCCACCAGCACTGCCACTGCCATCTCAGCCCTGTTAGGGTCGAGTTCACCCAGGGGCAGGGTGTTAAGAGAGGAGCAAGATAGAAACGTAGGGTGGCAAATTGGAATTTCATCTCTCCCCTCCCCAGGGGAGGTGACAAACGAGCTTGTGGTTGTGCTAAAAGCTTTCCTTTCTCTCTTTAAAGAGGTTGCTGGGAGGAAATGAAGTGACCCAGCGACCTTTGCTAATACGCAGCACAAACTGAGCTGGTGCTGCTGGAAGGAGCAGAGCCCTCGGTGCAGCCCTCTGCCTGCAAGGTGTTTGCTTCGATTGATTTGTCTAATGGGAGTCATTCTCCCTCAGCAGCAGCTGAAAATGAAGATGTTTAATCATCTGCTGGATCTGTGTGGAACTTTTTTTCCCCCCCTTCTCACAGAGCATTTCTCTTCAACTGCTTCTCTCCTTCCCCACATGGAGGTGAAGCAGCAGAGAAACCCAAATGCCTCTTTTTTTTTTTTTTTCTTCTCTTTTTTTGGTGGATTTTTTTTCCCCAGGTTGTTACATTCTAATAAATGAGGAATGCAGGCAGGACTGTTTAAAGTGCAGAGCAAACCTTTCAGTTGTGAGGGCTAAGAAAAATAATAACATATGGCAAAATACCTGCGAAGCTCTGACCCACCCCAGTGCCTGTGGCTCTGCAGCTGCTTGTTCCTAGCAGCACTTCCCAGAGGGCTCCTTCTCTAAGCAGCAGAGCCCAGGCTGGCCAAACTGGTGTGGAGATAAAGCCCTGTCCTCAGATACCCAAAGTAGCTTAAGGGAGTTGGTGTCCAGCACCCTCTGAAACAGGAGCTGCTGGGAGGAAAATCTTCAAAAGCATCTTAGCGGCTTAGGCTAAGTCCCTTTGACTCTCAATGGAACTTAAGCTCTTAAGAAATGTAGGTGCTGCTGAGCATCTCACCCTTTGTGCCTAGCACCCTTGGGTCCCTCAAGGTCCCTGGCTTGCTGCTGGCTGGAGGAGCCACAATGACAAAGCTGCTGCTTGAAAAAAATAAAAACCACTTCTGAGTGTTATGATTTTTTAATAATGCTCTTCCTGATCCTGTGCTCAGGGCTTACAAGAGGCTGACATGGACATGCTTAGAGCTAGAGATCAAGCAGTGCAGGAGAATGAATGCCTCAGAGCAGCTCTCTTACTGTAAGAATTAATCTTATTCCTGAAATGTGACCATATCTAGCACAAATCTGACCCCACTGGGGGCCATGGCTTCACTTAATTGCATTCCTTAGCGAGGATTGAGGTCTATTAGGTGGTTTGCTTGTGCAGGGGGAGAGCCTGTGCCAGAGAATTCAATGAGGGTTTGCAGGTCTGTGGAGCAGCACAGGAAAGCTGCCATTATGTTTACTTGTGTGGTGCCAGCAGCTTGGCTGGGTGCTCAGCAGAGAGGCAGCAGGGATGCAAAGCTGCTTCCAAGAGCACAGGCAAGGTAAGCTGTGCACAGAGAGGTGTGGAGAGGATGTGCCATGGAGCTGTGGTGATTTGAGTGCTCAGCAGAGCAATTCCCACTGGGATTCAGCACCTCCAGAAGGGCAGGAGAGACTTGTTGCATGCCAACCATGTCCTGGGCTGCAGCAGGAGCAGTGTGGGCAGCAGGGCAAGGGAGGGGATTGTGCCCCTTGGCTCTGCTCTCCTCAGACCCCAGCTGCAGTCCTGGGAGCAGTTCTGGAGCCCCCAGCACAGGAAGGACATGGAAGTGTTGGAGCCAGTGCAGAGGAGGCCACCAAGATGCTGAGAGGGCTGCAGCAGCCCTGCNGGGAGATTGAAAGTGGATGTTAGGGAGGAAGTTGTTTGCAGTGAGGGTGGTGAGACACTGGCACAGGTTGCCCAGGGAGGTTCATAGATCCCATTCTGTGCTTCTGTGCTCCACAACCTCCCTGCAGGTGTTCAGGATGGATGAGTCCTTGAGCAGCCTGCTCTGGTGGGAGGTGTCCCTGCCTGTGGCACAGGGGGGTTGGAACTGGCTGAGCTTTGGAGGTCCCTTCCAAGCCAAACCATTCTGTGATTCTATCTGGGTGTCCAAACACCATGCAGTGGGTGAGAAGCTGTTTGCAGCCTCCCTGTTGCCAGGCTGCTGCCAGGAAAGCAGAGCCAGCTCCTGCCCAGCCTCTCCCCGACACCCGCAGGGGAGCCAGGTGGGTGCACATCTTGCTGTCCTGAAAATCCCAGATCTGGGGGGAGAGACAGGCAGCCATGTACCTGCTCTGAAGGATGAGCTGCTGGATTGAAGCTGACATGTCCTAATATCTCTGCCAGCACTTTCTGTCTCCGTCAAGGGCTCGGGAAGCACATTAGCAGCGGAGCGGAAGTGTCACCCTCTGGCATCTCCTTCTCTAATCTTGGAGCTGTTGCTGTATCCCCTTTACCAGACCTTCTCCATCCGAGCCCATTATATGGCATGAAAAGCTGTGCTAGATGTGGGAGAGCAGAGCTGCCAGGCTGCTCTCCTGGGAGGAGGTGGAACATTGCCCTGACATGCCTGCATTCAGCTCTCTCGTCGGGGGGCTTCGGGGGCAGTGCTGCATGGGGAGGGCTGCGGAAGGTCGCTGCTGCCACATTTGGAGAGCAGACAAGGCTCAAGGAGATGTTTGGTGGCATTTACTGGGGCTCTGATCTAGCAAACCAAGAGTTTCTGAAAGGCTGCCCGAGCCGGCCCTGATGGTTTTGTTTTAGTGTGGAGACCTGGGGTGGCTGGGAGGGTCTCTTGCTGTTGCTGTCTCCTGCCCTCTCCCCCTCCAGCCTCGCTGGTAGGGACTGGGAGCTGCGTGACTGAAGCAGGGAGGAGGCAGAGCCAGCACAGAGCAGCACGGTTCCATTTGTTGTGCTGGCATTGCTACCACTTCCCCAGTTTAATTAACAGCTCCCATCACAGCTATTCACGATGTTCCCGGTCTCTGCCGGCCTCTGACAGCAACAAAAGAAACCCCAACGCGTTGTGCTGCGCCCTGGAACCCTGCGAACCCTGCGCCGGGGCTGGCTGCAGCCTCTGTGTGTTTCTCTTAAGTGTGTCTAGAACAAACATTTGAAGAGATTCCCAGTGGTCTAATCCAGTTTTTTGTTTTTTTTTTTCCTCTTTTTTTCTTTCTTTTTTTTCTTTTTGGGTGAGTGTCAGCATTTGTGCTCAGTGTTCAGAAGGCAGTACTGAAGCGCAACGGATCTGGACTAGCACAGAGCACACAGCAGAGGCTTTGTAATCCTCAAAGTGCAAGGCCTAAGCTCCTCTCTGAAAAGTTGCTCTTTAGGGCTGAGTACATGTGGGGGCTTCTTGTTTATCCTGGATTTTTCTCTTAATTCTGTACACTTCAGCCTTGGAGAGTTAATGGGACAGAAAAAGATTAAGATGGACCTTCACACTGCCTGCCTGATGGTCTCAGACCCTGGTGGCTGTCAGAAGGCTGAAGCAGCCTCACTGTCATCCCCTCAGTCCTTCCAGAGCCTTTGATCACTCTGCAATATCTCCTATCTGGCTTTTTCCCAAGAGGTGATAAACCCTGGGTTTGATTTTTAATTGGGGTAACTGATAGCAGGAAGGAATCTGCACAGATCTGAGAGCATCCTCCACACAACTCCAGACCATTATTCTGTGCTCAGGCTCTGTCTGACGGAGGAGGCTTGGAGCTGCCAGCCCTGCCAGGAGGTTGGAGCTGCAGTTCTGACTATTTTCAGCCCTTCTGGGGCAAAGCTCCTCTCCTGTGTCACTGGAGGAAGCGTTTACTGGTATTGACACACAGGAGTGGGGTTGCTGCTAAGAATACAGCTCCCTTAATGCCATTCCAGCTTTGCAGAGGGATCAGGATAAAGCCATAAGCAGGCACAGCTCCCTTTGGAGCCAGGAGTTGTCTCCATGGAAATGTGCAGCCAGCCTGGTGCTGAGCTTGCTGGCTCCTCTCACAGCCCTGCTAATGTGCTGGTGCTGTCCTGAAGCTACCTTCTGCCGTGTCCAGGACAGAAGCAATCTCTCCTGTGCCCTTTGGAGGTTGTGTTTCCTTGCTGTGCCTTTAGATCCATCGGGGTCAGCTCTGGTCCCCTCTGCTCAGGTTTTGGTCTCTCTCAGTGTTGGGTTGGCTCAGCAGTGGTGGTTCCTCTCAGTGTTGCAGGTGGGGAAAGTGAGGCACCAAGCTGGGTAGGACCTCTCAGATGTGCAGAGTAGCTGCTGTAATCCCAACTACAGGACCTAGCAGTGTGCATTTGCCTTGCAAGAGGAGCTCTGGGGGCAGCTGTGCTGCTCCCAGGGCTGGGGGTCAGGCTGGCTGCGTTGGGCTGAGTGCTGTGCAAGGCAGAGCCTGCCTGGACAGGAACCAAATCCCTCCCCCAGCAGCATCAGCCAACAAAAGGGGGCACAGGGGAGACATCTCCTGCTTCATCTACCCTCCTGGGCAGGATTGGGTTTTCCTTCATCCCTGCATTTTTCCTGTGTGAGGTTTCAGTTTTTCTTTGCCCTCCCTACGCTTTTGTGTAAAAATTGCCCTTTAAGAGGGTCCCTGGGCCCTGTCAGGTCAGATCCCTTCACACCTCACTGCCTGTGTGCTGCTCGGCCAGCACTGCCTCCTTCCTGTGCTGGGGAGGAGACACAGCCCAGGGGGTGTCCAACTTCAGACCAGACTCTGCACATTTGCTGCCTCCTGCTCACTCTTCCCTTCCTTGCTCCGTGCCCTGCCTTGCTGTGAGTGTGTGCAGGGAAATTCACCATCAGGCAGGGAGCAGCCTGGCCTGGTCCTCCCACCATTGCTTGCTGATGGAGCCACCCAGGTCCTCGGTGGCATCAAGGCCAAGGGCCCCACAGGGACAGTGCACAGCAATGGCTTTGTTGGGCTCTGGCTCCCAGCCCCCTGCCATGTGCTGCCCTCCCTGAATGCTCTTCCCTCTGTGCCTCTGCAGGTGCTGACACTGCTGGGGAGACGCTGTGAGCCCTGCTGACCCAGAGCCTTCCTGGCTGGGGCTGAAGGCACTGCAGAGGATGAGGATCCTTCCCAGCCCTGGGATGTCTTCGCTGCTCTGCTTCGTCAACCTCCTCTCGGTGCTGCTCATAGGCTGTGTGGCTGAAAGTAAGTCCCTGCTGACCCCCTGCTGTTCCCTGCTCCTTTTGCTCTCCCATAGAATGGGAGGGGTTGGAAGGGACCTCTGGAGATCATCCAGTCCAACCCCGTGCTAATGCTGGGCCACCCAGATCAGGTCACACTGGAAAGCATCCAGGTGGGGTTGGAAGCTCTGCAGGGAAGGAGACTGCACAACCTCTCTGGGCAGCCTCCTGCAAGCCTCCAGCACCCTCACACCAAACAAGTTCCTCCTTAACTTCAAGTGAAACCTCCTGGGTTGTAGTTTGTGCCATTGCCCCTTGTTCTGGCCGTGCTTCACCTCCCTTGGAGAACAGCAGGAGGAGGCTTTAGTGCTTAAAGCAGCCAAGTATCCTCCTCTCCTTTTTAGCACTCAAGTGCTCAGTACCTCACTGCCTGCTTTCATTGTCCAACATCTTTAGCTTTCCACCAGTGCCTTTGGGTTGCTCCCAGTCCCACCTTGGAGGGACATAGGAGGCTGCCAGGTCCTCACAGCTGGCTTTGAATCCCAGGTTGCCTCTAAGGCTACCAGAGAGCTGGAGAGAAGGGGAGGGAACTGCCTGACAACTCTTGCTGGAGCCATCCTCCCCCTTCTGCTGGCCCCATCTCCACCCAGCTGGCCCATATTGTCCTCTCCTGCTCTTGCCTTTCAGGCATCTGTCAGACACTGGTGGCCGTTGTCATGTTCCGTGCTGGGGCTGGATTCAAACCAGCATCTGAAGAAAGGGTATTATGTTTCTTTATCCCCCAAGTGAACCAGTTCCAGTTTAACACAGTTTTTATCTTTGCTGCCTTTCAATTCTTGCTTTAAAAACTGAAAAGAAAAAAAAAAAAATAAAACAACCCAAAAAAAACCCCAAACCAGAGCAGAGCAGAAGTGAAAATCTTCAGCGACTTGAATGTAATGTTCCTTCAACATGAAGGCTGATCACTTGGGATCAGTGGGGAATAGACTTTTTTTCCAAGCTGATTGAATTATGACTGCTTTAAAAAAATTATTTATTTTTTTTTTCCACCTCAGCAAAGCTGCTTGAAGCTGCTGAGGGCTGCTCTGGTCAGCGTAGCCCTTGACAGCTTTTAAGGTAATCGCTTCGTTATCAGGGTTTATGGAGATGCTGTGGTCAGCAGGGATTGAACAGATCCTCAACCTCTGGGTGCTGAGGGATTTGCTTTGAATGCTGCTTTCCCTCCTCTCTGCACTGGATGAGGGAGGATAGATTTGCCCTTGCTTCACTCCTGGGTTTTGTTCTGTTCATGCTCAGCCCCTCTGCAGGGAGGAAGGTTCCTGTGCAGGAGGAGAACATCTCCTTTTGTCCCTTTTCATTTAATGAGCCTGAGGAGTGAGCTGGGCTGCAGGAGGTTCACTACAAGGCCACTTCTTTGGTGTGTAGCTGCAGGTCACTGTGCCTCCCCTCAGATGGTGCTGCTGGTGTTCAGGAAGGTGTGCCCAAGCTTTGATTTGAGCAACAGGAGCAGTCTGGTGTTGGGCAGCAGGAAACCTGGTGTGAGACTTCTGCCTGCATGTTTCTCCAGGGTCCTGCTTGGATGCTGCAGCTCCTGTAGGTTCTTTATGAGGGTGCATGGCTGAGTCAGAGAATCATGGGATGGGAAGGTTGGAAGGGAGCTCAAAGCTCAGCCAGTTCCAACCCCCCTGTACCATAGGCAGGGACACCTCCCACAAGTACAGGGCACTCAAGGCCTCATCCAGCCTGGTCCTGAACACCTCCAGGGAGGTTGTGGAGCACAGAAGAGCTGCAGGGAGGTTGTGGAGCACAGAAGCACCCAACGTGATCAAAGATCACGTTGGGTGCTTCTGTGCTCCACAACCTCCCTGGGCAACCTGTGCCAGTGTCTCACCACCCTCAACCTGTGCCAGTGTCTCACCACCCTCAACCTGTGCCAGTCTCTTACCACCCTCACTGCAAACAACTTCCTCCTAACATCCACTTTCAATTTCCCCTCTGCCACTTCAGACCCATTTCTCCTCCTCTTGGCATTCCCAGCCCTTGTCAATAGTCCCTCCCCAGCCTCCCTGCAGCCCCCTTCAGATCCTGCAAGGCCACTCCAAGCTCTCCTGGAAGCCTTCTCCAGGCTGCACAGCCCCAACTCTCTCAGCCTGTCCTCACAGCAGAGCTGCTGCAGCCCTCTCAGCATCTTGGTGGCCTCCTCTGCACTGCCTCCAACACTTCCATGTCCTTCCTGTTCTGGGAGCTCCAGAGCTGCATACAGTGCTCCAGGTGGGAGTTTTCCTGGGAAGGAGGCAGCAGCTCTTCTGTCCCTGCCTTCTGTGGGGCAAGATTTGCTCTGAGACTCCAGCAGAGCTGAGTGATCTCACCCTGGCTGCCACAAAGTAGAAGTGGTGGAAGTGTGTCCTCAGGAAGGGCTGATGCTGGTCAGGCACAGAGGGCACCAACTGTGTGGCCCATGCCCTGCTGAAATTTGGCATTGCTTTGCACACACCTTGAGCTAGCAGCCAAGTTTATTTCTCCTGTAGTTCTGCAGTGTCCTTGGATCCTGAGCTGGGAGGTTTTATGCTTCTCTTCTCCTTGCTGCTCACAGGTCCAGGCCAGGGCTGCTCCTGCCTGCTTCTTGTGTCGATGGTGCTGGGCCAGGCATTGCCTCTCTTCTCCTAACCTGTAGAGCAAGTCAGCATCCCTCAGACCTGTCTGCCCTTTAGGTCCCAGCTGGGATTCCCCCGTGGCTGTTGCTGTCTGCTGCCTCCTGTCCTCGGAGGGGCTGCCCAGTCAGCAGGATCCTTGCTGCTCTGCAGTGCTCTCAGTGAGGCATGGGAACGGCAAACAGCTTTGTGTGTCACAAGTGCAGGGGCTGTGTGAGGAGCTGCCACTCTGCTCTGACAAAGTCCTCTCCCATCAGATGGCCTCGGGCTCTCTCACTCTGCCTGTCCTAATCCCTTGGCCAGCTTCCATTTGGCTGGCTCCTGCCATGCCACTGACCCCATTTGCTGCCCCAATTCACCAGAGGGGCTGCCAAGGCCCTGCAGCCCCCGGTGCCAGGCTGTGCCAGGGTGGGAAGCCCACATCACAGGTAGGAAACCTCCAGGACGTCAGCTCTTGGAGGTTACCACATTGCCAGCTTGGCAGGGGAGCAGCTTCCCTTGCAGCAGAGTGTGGGCCTGGGAGCTTGAGCTTACCTCTCCTTCCAGAGCAGCTCTGGAGGAGCTGTGGCCTCGGCAATCAAAGGGCCATTAAAATACTTGCCTTGTTTCCTAGGCTAATTGATCTCAGGCAGTGGTTTGAATCTTTCAGTGGCAGGAACATTCTATTTAAAGGAAACTGCTATTTAAATTAAAAAACCAAAGCACCACACTGCCTGCTGCCTGCTGGTCTCCCGTGTGGAGCTGAAGGGGATAACAGTGGAAAGGTACCAGGCAGACCTCAGTCCTCTTCTGCTTCCCTTGCACATGGACACTTCCTTTGTTTCTTCTGTATGGTCAAGGGCAGGCACGGAGCTGGGAATTGCTAACTGCAGGATTGTTTTCACCTCTGGTTGCATGGAACTTGCTATCATTCTGTTAAGGACTTGGCTGTTAAGGACTCTGTTAATTACTCAGTGGCAGTAATGTTCATCACTGTTACTGCAGTGGCTTAGAATCACAGAACCAGTCAGGGTTGGAAGGGACCACAAGGATCAGCCAGCTCCAACCCCCTGCCATGGACAAGGACACCTCACACCAGCTCAGGCTGCCCACAGCCTCATCCAGCCTGGCCTGAAACACCTCCAGGAATGAGGCTTCCACCACCTCCCTGGCAGCCCCTGCCAGGCTCTCACCACCCTCCTGCTCAACAACTTCTTCCTAACCTCCAGGCTGCCTCTCCCCATTTCCAGCTTGGTTCCATTCCCCCAACTCCTAACCCTCCCTGACAGCCTCAAAAGTCCCTCCCCATCTTTCTTGTAGCCCCTTTCAGATCCTGCAAGGCCACCAGAAGCTCACCTGGGAGCCTTCTCCTCTGCAGCCTGCACAGCCCCAACTGCCTCAGCCTCTCCTCACAGCAGAGCAGCTCCAGCCCTCTGCTCACCAGGGAAAGACTTCCCCAAGAGCTGTGCCCCAATGTGCTGCACAGCACAAGAGGACAGGTCCTGTGCCCCTTCAAGCTGAGAGGAAATCAGACAGCCCAGAGAGAAGAGGCCTGGGTATGGGCCTGGGCAGGCCAACAGCTTCCCTGATCACTGAGGTACCTGGGCACAGGACCAGGCTTTGCTGTTCCCCAGTCACAGATCCAGCTCAAGCCATAAACCCTCTGCAGCAAGCAGGTTAGAACACCTCATTCTGTGCATGCACAACAAGTCCCATCTCTGGCTGTAGCTGGGCAAGATGTGTCCTGCCTGTGCTGCCTTTGGGGCTCAGGGCAGTGGTCAGCTGCCCCTGCCCTCTGTGCTGCCCAAAGGAGCAGCCCTGCCCACTCTCAGTGCTCCTCAGCTGCTGTAGAGCAGCCGTGCAGGATTGTGCTCCCTTTGATCACTGGCAGCAGTGTGCTGGCTGTTTGCAAGTGGATTTCTTCT
>VWZE01008232.1:238890-249593 GCA_013396675.1 Eubucco bourcierii
CAGGGGCTGCAGTGGGTGATTTGGCAGGAGTTAGGGGGGAGAATCACAGAATGGTTCAGGTTGGCAGAGCCCCTCAGGGTCACCAAGGCCAAGCCATATCCCTGCTCTCCAAGGCTCACCCTAAACCATAGCCTCAAGCACCACATCCAGATGACTTTCAAACACCTCCAGGGTTGGGTCTCCAGCACCAACCTGGGCAGCTCCTGCCAGTCCCTGACCACTCTTACTGGGAAAATGTTTTCCCTAATGTCCAATCTAAGCCTCCCCAGCCTCAGCTTGAGGCCATTCCCCCTTGGTCTGTCTCCAGTTCCCTGTGAGCAGAGCCCAGCAGCAGCCTCTCCACAGTGTTCCTTCAGGTAGCTGCAGACAGCAATGAGCTCTGCCCTCAGCCTCCTCTTCCTCACACTAACCATCCCCAGCTCCCTCAGGCTCTCCTCATCAGATTTATTCCCCAGGCCCCTCCCCAGCTTTGATGCCCTTCTCTGCACTGGCTCCAGCCCCTCCACATCTCTCTGGTATCGAGGTGCCCAAGACTGAACACAGCACTCAAGCTGTGGCCTGACCAGAGCTGAGTCCAAGGACACCATCACCTCCCTGCTCCTGCTGATCCCAGCCAGGATGCCAGTGGCTTTCCTTGGCACCTGGGCACACTGCTGCCTCATCTTCAGATGCTTAGGATACGAGGCTGGAGCAACCTGAAAGCCCAGAATCCAGCTCTGACTTTCAGCTCCTTTTAGTTGTTTTTCCAAGTGAGTAGCAAAATGCCTTAGGTTGTGTTGAGGAGGATTTTGGGTTTGTCTCTGCCTGTCTCAGAGGGAGTTTGTCTTGGGCAGCTCAACCTCCCCCTTCACACACACTGAGTCACAGAAGTGGCCCCCAAAAAAGGGCTGCTGAGCAATGGCTCCAGCTTCACCATGGGTTGGGTTTGGGTTTTTTTGAGCACCATTCTTTTCTCCAGGACAAAAATAGGAGCTTGTTTTTCTCCTGAGCTGTGCTCCCCTCTTGCTCCTGCCCATTTGAATGTCTCTGTGACATTAAGGGTTATTAGGAGCTTTTATTGGGAGAAATCAACTTGCATCAATAAAGTGATCTTAAAAGCCTTGGATGGTTTTGGCTGTACCTGCAGAATTGACTTCTGCAAACTCTTCAGATGCTGAGCTGAGGGGAAGAGGGAGGCAGGAAGGCAGGATGCAGGCAGAGCTTAGCCCCAAGCCAGGTTTGGATCTCTGCCTTTCTCAGATGGAAGATCCCCCAGTGCCAGTCCCTCCAGTGGGACTTGCTTGATAACCTTTAGCTGGAACATTGCAAAGACTCTGACCTCTAAATATAGATTTGGGTATTTATAAATCCACTGCTTTGTGCATCCAGCATCGGGTGGGATGTAAACAGCTCCTGCAAATTGTGTTTACCTCCAGCCTGGAAACAAAGCCTTGATTGCATCCCAGGAGCCTGCTGAGTGGCTCTGCACAGAAGCACAGAATCCTTTCACTTGGGAAGGACCTTCAAGATCATTGAGCCCCAACCATTCTCTGACTCTGCCAAGGCTACTGCTAAACCATGGCCCTCAGCTCTGAGACTGTGAAACACCCTCAGGGATGGGCATCAGCCACCTCCCTGGGCAGCCTGTGCCAGTGGTTGAGCCTTGAGTGACTTGTTCTAGAGGGAGGTGTCCCTGCCTGGCAGGGGGTTGGAACTAGATGATCCTCGAGGTCCCTTCCAGCCTTACCATTCTGTGAGTCTGTAACCCTTTCAGGGGAGAGGTTTTTGTCTGATCTCCAGCCTAAACCTCCCCTGGTGCAACTCGAGGCCATTTCCTCCTCTTGCCTGATCGCAGGGAGCAGAGCTCAACCCTCAGCCGACTCCAACCTCCTTCCAGGGAGCTGTAGAGAGCAGTGAGGTCTCCTTTCAGCCTCCTTTTCTCCAGGCTGCACAGCCCCAGCTGGCTCCAGCCTCCTTCCAGGGAGCTGTAGAGAGCAGTGAGATCTCCTTTCAGCCTCCTTTTCTCCAGGCTGCACAGCCCCAGCTGGCTCCAGCCTCCTTCCAGGGTGCTGTAGAGAGCAGTGAGGTCTCCTTTCAGCCTCCTTTTCTCCAGGCTGCACACCCCCAGCTCCCTCAGCTGCTCCTCCCCAGCCCTGTTCTCCAGACCCTTCCCCAGCTTGGTTCCCTTCCCTGCCCTGCTCCAGCCAGTGGCTTCTATCTAAATGCTGCTGGCTGCACCGAGCAGGGAGGGGGAAGTGTTTCTTTTTGCCTTCCAGCCCCTACAGGACCCTGTGCATTTCTCTCTGGCTGCTCCTTGCCCTCCTGTTTCCACCTCCTTCTCCAGCCCCTGAGCCTGTACATCCCAACCCTCCCCTTGCAGAGCCATGTGGCTGCCCTGCTCTGCAGTAACAGAAGGAGCCTTTATGATCTGAATGATTTTACTTGAACACAGCTGTGGCCTTGTGATTTAAATATCTCAATAAATTGTAAACTAACTGGAGGAGAGGAAATGGTGCAGGGAAAGCAGGTGAGAGCCAGGAGGAGGATTCCCTGCGACAGAGCCAACACAGGCTCTGCACAAACACTCCTGCCCTCCTCTTCCTCTCCTGAGAAAGCCCCTGCCACCTTCCTTGGTCAGAAAGGCCATCTCAGAGCTCTGTCCTTGCTGAGGTGCTCTTGAAGGCTGTCAGACATAGGTGGAAATCAGTGGCAGGAGGTGAGGGAAAGCTCAAGTGTTGCTCCTATGGGTCCTTGGGCTGAAATGCAGCCCCAAGCCCTGGGTGTGCCTCTTGAGGCATCACCACACATTGGGCATCTGCTCAGGAGAGGGTTTGGAGGAGCTTTTGGCTCTTCCCTCCCTTACTTCCTCCCTCCCTCCTTCCCTCTCTTCCTCCCTTCCTCCCTCCCTCCCTCCTTCCCTCCCTCCTTTCCTTCCTCCCTTCTTCCCTCCCTCACTCCCATGCTCTTAGGTCTTGACAGCTCAGCTGTTTGGAAAGAATCACAACTTTCCCCGTGCTGGGCTGTGTCCTGTCACCTCTTGCTGTGTACCTGTGAGGACCAGAGGAAAGATTTGCAGCTGAAAGCAGAGATGCTACAAGCTGAGGAGCTTCTGAAGAGCTTTCACATCCTAAAGTCACTGGCATCACCCTGTTTCACACCAGCATCCTCTGGATGCCAGCTTCCTGCTCCATTTATTTCATGGTTCTTTTTCCCACCTTTTACCTCTTCCCATACCTCTCCCCCACTGCCAGACCTGCCAGGGTCTGGGGGTGACTCCAGTGCCTCTAGATGATGTTTCAGCTTTACCTCTTCCCATACCTCTCCCCCACTGCCAGACCTGCCAGGGTCTGGGGGTGACTCCAGTGCCTCTAGATGATGTTTCAGCTTTACCAGCTCTTGGTGATGATCATTAGATGAGCTTTGCAAGGACCATTTCCCCTGGGCAAACCAGTTTAAAAGTCCACTTCTCAGAGAGGCTTTGCAGCCTCATTGCACTGAAATCTCTTTGTAGGATCAGGCCCTTTAATCATTTTGTGCTGCAGTTTCTTCCTGTGCTGAATGGAGGTAAAGATTGTTTGTTCCTAAAAGACCAAGAGATTTAATTTCATCTGGGATCGTTAGAGAGCAGCAGTGATAATGCTGCTGTTAATTACAAGCAGAGGCTATTAGAGTTTGTTTTCCTTTGTGCCAATAATGATATTTTTTTTTCCCTCCCCTTCAAGGTCCCCCTGTGTTCATTAAAAAACCTGTGGACCAAATTGGTGTGTCAGGAGGGGTGGCCTCCTTTGTATGCCAAGCTACTGGAGACCCCAAGCCACGGGTCACCTGGAACAAGAAAGGGAAGAAAGTGAACTCTCAGAGGTTTGAGGTAAGAGACATCCTTGAAGTCTGTGTGTAAAGAGAGACTGGCACAAAGCTGCCAGTCCTCTGCTTTGGCCATTCTCAGACCTGATAATAAAGGCAGGTTTGGAAGGGGAGGAGTTGTAGCAGCAGCAGGAGTGAAACGCAAGCTCTTGGCCATGTCAGCAGCTGGGGTTGTTCCAAGGCAAGAGGGAACTTGGCTCACTTACCTTAGTGGAGTTTTTGGGTTTGTTTTATTGGGGATTTTTCCTCTCCTGGGATCCAATAAAGAGTTGCCTTTTCCTTCCCCAAGAAACTCAGCTCAGCTGGTGGAGCCTCAGCTCCATAAACACACTTCCCATGCCCATCCGTGGCTCAGGATTTTAACCCTGTAACTGAATGGTACAGTTGCTGGCAACCAGCTCCAAGCAATTGGCATTGTTTAGATAGAAACAAGAGTGGAGGAGCAAGGACTGGGAGGTCATCCTGTGGAATTTGCTGTGGGATTCAGCCCTGCCAGGCAGCTGTGTGCTGAGAGGAGCTTTGTGGTGTCAGCTGCCTGTGCAGGGAGGAACAAACAAGGCAGGAGTTCATTTCTGCTGTGTTTTTGCTTGGTTTGCTTCCTCCTCCTTCAGCACAGTTGTGCTCTGAGCACCCACCCTGCACACACTGCCACCAGTGCTGGCTCCTTGGGAGCATTTGGGATGCACAAAGCAGTTCTGGTGGGGCAGTGGTCAGAGGCAGGGGTTGGTATGGCACAGTTCTCAGCCCAAGTGTGCCTGGGGACATCTAATGCTTTTCTATAGCTGCTGGTTCCTCCTTTGGAAGCAGGAATGAACCTGAGGAGGTTTGCCTCCTGAAGCTGTGTCTGTCTCTGCTTCTGTCCTGCAGACAATCGAGTTTGATGAGAGTGCAGGTGCAGTTCTGAGGATCCAGCCCCTCCGCACTCCCCGCGACGAGAACATTTACGAGTGTGTCGCCCAGAACCCTCATGGGGAGGTCACTGTCCATGCCAAGCTCACTGTCCTCCGAGGTAAAGAGCCTGCCTGCCTGCCTGCCACCTCTTGGTGCCACCCTCCTGCCTCTCCTGGTCCCTTCAGATGGGTGGGAAGGCTGTGAGGAAATGCATGCCCAAGGCACGAAGGTCTTCCGGGGTCGTTCTGACCTCTCGGATCTGTTTGCTGTTGTGACCCAGAGCCATAAAAGTGCTGTGCAAGAAACAAAGCTAAAACTGAGCCACTTGAAGAGGTTTGATGGGGCCATGTGGTGAGGTTCCTTCCAACCTGAATTATCTAAAGACTCTGTGATCTTCCCTCCTCTCCAGTAAAAATTCCTTTCCCAGGTTTATGAGCAGCACCAGAACCACAGAATGTGAGGGCTTGGAAGGGACCTCCGCAGGTGTTCGAGTCCAACCCCCCCTGCAAAGCAGGACCACTTAGGGCAGGTCACACACCACAGCAGTGTGGCACCATGCATCCAGCCACACACCAGAGCCTCCTTCACAGAGGAAGCACTTAATGGGCTGAGATGAAGCTGCTGATGCATCTGCCTGGGCTCTCACACGCTTGGTAGCAGTGCCAGGCTCTTCCCTGGTGCAGGGCATCTTCCCTCTTTCCAGAGGTCCTTTGCTCTATCCACTCTCCAAGCAAACAGCTCCCCTCTTCCATTTTGTTCTGATTCTTTTTCTCCCTTGTCCCCACTGTAGAGGATGTTTACATGGGTTCCTCCTTCGTGTCATCTGTTTGAAATCTGCTCCCTGAACTGGCTGTGGGAGAGGGAGCAATCTGCTGCTGCTGTGGGTGCCTCTCCATGTTTGCTGTCACTACCCCAGAGAACTTGAGGCCCTCGTGTGGAACACCAAACCTGGCTCCTTGCTAACACTCACCCATGTCAGGCTGCTTGGTGTTCTCCACTCAAGCCTCAGGGCAGCAAGGCTGTGATGGGTTTGAGGTGGGGTCTCCAGTTCTGGAGCCCCTGGGACAGGAGGGCTGTGGAGGTGCTGGAAGGTGTCCAGAGCAGGGCCACAAGGATGAGCAGAGGGCTGGAGCTGCTCTGCTGTGAGCAGAGACTGAGGCAGTTGGGGCTGTGCAGGCTGCAGAGGAGAAGGCTCCCAGGGGACCTTCTGGTGGCCTTGCAGGGTCTGAAGGGGGCTACAAGAAAGCTGGGGAGGGACTTTTTAGGCTGTCAGGACTGGGGGGATGGAACCAAGCTGGAAATGGGGAGAGTCAGTCTGGATGTTAGGAAGAAGTTCTTCTTCATGAGGGTGGTGAGAGCCTGGCAGGGGTTGCCCAGGGAGGTGGTGGAAGCCTGACCCTGGAGGTGTTTAAGGCCAGGCTGGATGAGGCTGTGGGCACCCTGAGCTGGTGTGANCCTTTGACCTCTTCTTGTAGCAGGGAATACTCCTGGACATGCTCCAGCCCCTCAGTGTCCTTCTTGGAGTGAGTGGCCCCAGAACTGAGCCCAGTATTGGATTTGCAGCCCCACCAGTGCCCAGTCCAGGGGCACCATCACTTCCNCCCTCCCAGCCCTGACTGACTCTCTGATTCTAGAGGGGATTCTTCCCCTTTGCTCTGCTCTGCTGAGACCCCACCTCAAATACTGCATCCAGTTCTGGTGTCCCCATCATGAGAAGGACACAGAGCTGTTGGAGTGAGTCCAGAGGAGCCTTTGACCTCTTCTTGTAGCAGGGAATACTCCTGGACATGCTCCAGCCCCTCAGTGTCCTTCTTGGAGTGAGTGGCCCCAGAACTGAGCCCAGTATTGGATTTGCAGCCCCACCAGTGCCCAGTCCAGGGGCACCATCACTTCCCCACTCCTGCTGGCCACACCATTGCTGATCCAAGCCAGGATGCTTGGTGGCCTTCTCAGCCAGCTGGGCACAGTGCTGGCTCCTGTTGCTGGCTGACAGATTTGTGTAGGTGCACTGGGATCTGTGTGTAGCTGCCTTGCCTGGCATGGCATTTAACCTTCTGTCAGCAGTGCGTGGGGGCTGTAGCTGTCAGCAGCTTGGAACAGAGCTTTGTGACATGACTGTGCCTAGCTGCAGTTAGCCCAGCAGGCTGGGAGCCTTCTTCTTCACACTCATTCCCAGAGATTCCTAGGGAGCTGCAGCAGTTTGGGAGGAGGACCCCCCACCCCTGGAGTCAAATTCCAAGTTTCTACTCCTTGGATTTTGCTGCAGGCGGTGGCAGGAGCTCAGGTTGTCCTCCAGCTGCTGCCCTGGCAAATCTCCTGCATTCTCCAGGTGCTTTTGTGATGCTGTCCTCCAAAAGCTGCTGGAGTGAGGAGCTGAGCTCTGAGCATCCCCAGGGAGCAGGCTTCTCTCTCTGTGCCTTGGTGCAGCTCTTCCTTCCAGTGTCAGCACCACAGAGATGTCAGCCTGAGAGACAGCTGCCAGCACCCGAGCTGCACCTCCCCAGCACCCTGCTGATCAGCACCTTGCTGGGCCCTCCAGAACGAGGTTGCTGGGAGCTTTGCTCCCCTCTTGTGCTGCTCTCACAGCACTCCTCTCTCTGCCCAGCAGGGCCTCCATGGTAGCTTTAAGTGGCTGTGCAAGCAGCACCTGTGGTACCCAGGACAGGGAAGTCTTGGGGAGTAGAAATTAGCTGTAGGCTTGGGCTGAGATGCTGAAGAACATGAAGGAAGCAGTTTTTGTAGCATCCCCTCCCCTTCCCTGCTCAGTTGGAGTTACTCCATCCTTAATCTTTCCTTAGCTTTCACACAGCAGAGATTGTCTGCTCTTGATCCTGCTTTTAAGTGCTGGGAAAGTTAAAAGGGCTGAGCACAAATCCACTCATCTGCACAGTGACAGTCACCATGCTGCCATCCCTTCCTCCCTTTTCTCCACGCTCTCCTGTTGGCCTTTTCTCCATCTTTCCTTCCAAGGCTTCCTCCTCCTTCTCCTCCTCCTCTCTGTCTCTCTTCTCTCACTTTCAGAGCTGCTGCTAAGCACAAAGGTGGAGGCTGCTCCACAGCTTGCAGATGAATGGGAGCTGTCACTTGCAGAAGCTGTTACCTTGGCACACTGGAAACCTGGGCCCCAGCTGTTACAAGCTGTGTGGGATGGGCTCTGTAGGAGCTGTGCAGTGCTGATCCCAGTCACAGAATCACACAATGGTCTGGGTTGGAAGGGACCTCCAAAGGACCTCCAGTCCAACCCTCTGCAGTCACTAGGGACATCCTGTGCTAGATCAGGTTTTCCAGAGCCCTATTGAGCCTCAGGTTGAATATCTCCAGGGATGAGGCCTCAGCTCCTTCCCTGGTCAACCTGTTCCAGTTTAAAGAGCAGTCAGACACACACATGTGCACCTCCATGCTGCACACAGGCATCAGCAGCTGTGGGGTTGCCTCCATACCACTGGCAGACAACCTCATGGACAGCAGAGAAAAAAAATCCATTCTTCCCTGCTGGCTGCAGGGATTGAGAGCAGGCCCCTCTTTACTTATGGAGATGACTACCCCTGGATCAGACTCTGGTGGAAATCCACAGGAATTCACTTAAAAACAGGAAGCTGCAGGAGTGGGAACCTCTGGGAGCTTCCGAGAAGCAGAGCTTGTGTGGACTCTGTTCAGCTGAGGCAGTCTCTGAACAGCTCTGCTGGGCTGCTTGTCCTTCCTGCCCTGCTCCTCCAGGGAGTTCTGATAGGGCTGTGGAGACTTCTTGTTCTCTCCACAGCTGGCCAGACACAGTGCCTGCAAACCTGAGTCCTGCAGAGCCTGAAGGAAAGGGAAGGAAAGGAAAGAAAGTGGTTTGGGGAAGCACTTGCCAGTTGTTGTGGACTCCAACTGCTGCTGTTCTGCGTTCCAGCTCGGGCAGAAGGGAAGTGAGTTGGGCACTGGCACCCCCCAGTCTCTTGGTGCAGTTTCTCTTAGCTCCACACCCCCAGGAAAGATTTGCATAGTTTTCATTTCTGTTGTTGTTGTTGTTGTTATTATTATTATTACTTCCCAAGGCTGAAGGAGCTGGGGTTGTCTAGCCTGAAGAAGAGGAGGCTGAGAGACCTCAGTGCTCTCTATAGCCACCTAAAAGTGGAGTGAGTCTGGTGCTGGCCTCTTCTCTGAATCACTAACAACAGGACAAGAGACAATGGTCTCAAGTTGCATTGGGGGTTGGGGGTGTTAGGTTGGAGATTAGATAAAATGTCTTTGCTACAAGAGTGGTCAGGAATTGGAACAGGCTGCCCAGGGAGGTGGTGGAGTCCCCATCCCTGGAGGTGTTCAAAACTGAGCAGATGTGGCACTCTGGGACATGGTTGTGGAGGTGTTGGGTGGAAGGTTGGACTTGGTTCCTGTATACAGATTACACTTTAGTAGCCTGAGACAGAGAATCTCTTATGAAGGATGTCCCTAAACCCTGTCCCCAGCTGCCATGGCCACAGCTTTCTTGAACACCTCCAGGCATGGGGACTCCATCACCTCCCTGGGCAGCCTGTGCCAATCCCTCACCGCTCTTGCAGGAAAGAAATGTTTCCTCATCTCCAACCTAAACCTCCCCTGACACAATTTCAGGCCATTTCCTCTCTTCTTCGCTTCAGCAGCATCCTCATTGTGGCTTTCTGCGTTGACTCCACAGTGTCTCAACACACTCACAGCCTCCTTCTCCTCTAAATTATTAAACAACTGTGCACACCCTGCGGGAAAAAGAGCAGCAGCAAAAGCTTTATCTTTCCTTCTCATCCTCATTTCCAGCACAGCTCATTATCTAAACACAGAGCTGCCACCTTCCAGAGTGACAAGGGGACAGCCAGCACCAGGGTGTCCTCTGCTCTGGCTGGTGACCCTTGCTGCTTTGCAGGGCTGTGTGCTCCAGCATGGTCCCAGGCACATCCCCCAGCATGGAGCATGTCCTCTGCTAGGATTTATTATACATGAACGCTGGAAGTGTTCTTCTCTCCCTGCCTCCCTCCATCCCCCCTCCTCTGCTCTTTCTCACCCTGCTTTGCTCTCCAGCCTTTTAAAGAGCTCAGTCTAAGAGCAGATATTTGGTGTGCTGTGTTAATAAGGCAAAGTGCAACATGGCAGAACATTTGCCTGCCCTAAGCTAGCATGAGTCCCATGATTTTCAGCTGCCCAGATCATGGAACATAGACTGGCTTAGGTTGGAAGGGGCCTCAGAGCTCATCTGCTCCAACCTGCCCACCAGCTAGACTCAGCTGCTCAAGGCCTCATCCAGCCTGGCCTTGAACACTCCCAGGGTGGAGGTGTCCACAGCCTCCCTGAGCAGCCTGTTCCAGACTCACCACCCTCATACTGGAGAACTTCATCCTCAGCTCCAGTCTCACCCTGCTCTGCCTCAGCTTCAAACCATTCCCCCTCGTCCTTTCTCTAGGCACCCTCCATGAACAGTCCCTCTCCAGGTGTGCCCTTGAAGCACCTCCAGCTCACATCTTGGCTCTTCTGTTCCTGCAGTTTGCACAGGCTGCTTTCAGAATTCCCAACCCAAGCCATCCTTTTGCTTATGTATGTGGTAACAGGTTGTGAGTGGTGGTTGGGGATTGCTGGGGAGGGTGGCAGGAGCAGGCCGTGTGCCTGCACGTCTTGTGGGGATTGAGTCGAGGTTGTAATTGCATTATTAGAGGGAATCCAATTGTTAGGGGATGGAGGCAGCTTCACTTCTCCTGGCAGGAAGGAAATGTGAGCACTGGAATCGGTGCAGTGTGTGATGTTCAGAGCTGCCTCCTCCAACTGCTCTGATCCCCCAGTCTGAGCATGCCTCAGTCGCAGTTGTTTTAATTAAACTCGGAGGAATTCTGCACATTGTGCTGCGAGATTAACATTTTGGCTTAATTAGAAACGCTCAAGAGTTGGAGCAGGCCTCCCCCAGCACACAACACACACACACACACCACACACGCACACACGCACACAACACACACACAACACAC
>VWZE01008232.1:249829-267275 GCA_013396675.1 Eubucco bourcierii
GTGCACACACACACACGCACACACACGCACACACACACACCTGCACACACACACCTGCACGCACACACACACATGCACACGCGCACACACACACATGCACACACACAAACATTTGTGCACACACACATGTGCACAGACACATGTGCACACACGGACATGCACCGAGACAGGCACACACAGGCACNCTGCACACACACACACACATGTACACACACAAACATTTGTGCACACACACATGTGCACAGACACACGTGCACACACGGACATGCACCAACACAGGCACACGTGCACACACAGGCACGCCCATGTGTGCACACACGAGAACACACACGTGTGCACATGCATGTGTGCTTGCACACACATACACAGGTGTGCCCACACATGCACGCACACATGTGCGCCCACACGTGCACGCACATGTACAGGCACACACACGTACACAGCCGTGCACGCACACAGGTGCACACGCACACAGGTGCACACATACACACGCACACACGCACGCACAGACACCCGCCCTGTGCCGGGCAGCAGGGCTGTGCTCGCTGCGGGTTAATTGCTTCCCGAGAGGAAGGGGCAGGGGCTGCAGGCAGGTGGAGGAGCCTCGCCGGGCAGAGGGATAAAAGCGGCAATCGATAATGATGTCATCCGCAGCCAATGCGGCTGCAGCTCCTGCCCGGCACAGCGCTGCTGGCTGCGCGGCAGACGCGAAGGGAGGAGGTTAGAAGCTGCCTGAGAGCTGCGCAAAGGCAGAGCCCTGCCCAGGGCCCCTCCGGCCTGAGGTCGCTCCTGGAGGAGGGGGCTGGGGGTTTGCAGCAAGCTTGACCTGCCCCAGCACCGAGACTCCTGCAGTGCCCAAGCACAGCCTGGTGGAGTGAGAACTCGAAAGGTTTGCTTCGGCCCTCGGTTAAAGAGGGTTGCGGTGCTGATTCGGACCTGCCGGAGAGGCGCTCCAGGTGCACCTTTCTGCTGCTGCAGCTCCTCCCTGCCGGGGATCTGCTTGAGTGGAGCAGGTCCGGAATGGTTCATGTTTGTGTTTGTGGTCAGGTTCCTTTGATGGCTGAGGCGGAGGTGTGGTTAATACATTTCACTCTCCAGTGAGTCACAATGGATCCTTTAGAAGGCTCCCAGCAATGGTCGGGGGAAGGAGACAATGGAGGGTTTAAAGCACACAGCTGAGGCATTTAAAGCCTTTTCTTCTCCGCGGTAGCTGCGTGCTGCTAATAACAGAATTAGTCCAAGAGTTTCTTGGCCTCCGGAGTCGGAGCACAGCACAAACCTTTGGCTCTGAACTGAGAGGCAGAGCAGTTCGGAGCAACTCCTGCCCCAGCTGGTGGAGAGCAGCGCTGGGAGCTGCTCAGGCTGCCTAGAGGAAAAGGCAGCCACAGAGCGAGGTGCTGAGCTGCTCCCTGGTGCCGCCGCAGCCCTTCCATCTCCCTCCCTACACCTCCCTGAAAGGAGGCTGGAGCCAGCTCTGGGGGTTGCTCTCTTCTCCCAAGTAACAGATGCTAGGACAAGAGGAAGGGCCTCAAGTTGTCCCCAGGAAGGTTTAGGTTGGACATTAGCAGAAGCTTCTGCGCTGAAAGGCTTCTCACAGGCTGCCCAGGGAGGTGGCTGAATGCTCGTTCCTGAAGGTGCTTTAAAGCCACAGAGCTGTGGTGCTGAGGGCCAAGGTGTAGCAGCAGCCTTGGCAAAGTGTGAGCACTTGGACTCGGTGATCTCAAAGGGCTTTTCCACCCAGAGCAACCCCCTGAGTCGGCAATTCTCTACCTAGCCTGGCTCTGTTCCTGCTGACAGGTAAGGTGCCAGCAGCAGGAGATGAGCTCTTGTCGTGTTTGCAGTTGACAGGGATGCTTCCCGAGCAAGGCAGGGGGTTCCCAGCACTGCCGCTGCAGTGAGAGCTTCCCCTGCCTTCAGTGAGAGGCTGACTGGGATGGAGCTTCCCTTTTCTTGAATCCTCTCTGCTCCCTCAACTGCACTGGGGATGGAGTCAGTGCCACAGATTCCCAGGGCTGTGAACCCTCCACACACCTCATTTGGAATGCTGGAGACTCCCTGCAGAGCCTCTCCTTGGTGCTGGCATCTTTCTTCCACACTGTCCTCCTCCAGGGGCTTGGGGTTTGTTTTTTTTTGGGGGGGTGGGAGTGTAAAGGGGAGCAATGGCACATTCCTGAGCTCTATCAGCCAGCATAAAGCAGCTCCCTTCCACCTGAGTTAGGAGGTCATGGCCAAGATTGTGGGGGAAGCTCTGGGGTTTGTGTTGGTTATCACAAATTAGTCAGCACTGGTTGGGGTTGCCCTCCTCACCCTCATTAGCGAAGGCAAAGGCAAGACTGAGAGGAAGCAGGAAGCTCAGTGGAGCCTCTCTTCTAGGTCCTGGTGCCTTGTCCCCCTGCTTTGAGGGCAGCAGCACTTGGAGCTAATGAAATGAAGCTCACAGCCTCTCTGCCAGCTCCTGGCTCCTTCTGTGTCCCCTCTGGTGACTGCAGCTGGACCCTCACTTCCCTTCTTTCTCTCTGAGTTTCCAGCCTGCCTTTAACAACCCTTTCCATTACTTCTCTTGGACAGTTCTGGTTTGTGCTGTGGGGTCTGGAGCAAGAGGATGGATCTCTGCTCTCAGTGTGACTCTACAGACTGTGCTCTGCAGAGCAGGGGGTGTGCAGCTTCTGCTGGGAAGAATCAGAGCAGGTCACAGAGGCGTTCAGAGTGAGACCTGGAGAAACTTGGGAGCGCCTGTTCCCATGCCCCGGGGGGGCTGATGGATTGCTTTTAAATGCAGAATCTTATCACAGGCTGGTTTGGTTTGGAAGGGACCTTCAGCATCACCTAGCTGCAACCCCCTCTGCCAAGAGCAGGGACACCAGCTTGCTCAGGGCCCCATCCACACTGGCTTGGAGCCTTCACAACTTCTCTGGGCAACCTCTTCCAGTGCCTCACCACCATCACGGGGAAGAATTTCCTCCTAATGTCCCATCTAAATCCAGATCCTTCCCATCTGAAGCCCTCAGCCCTCATCCTGTCATCCTATGCCTTTGTGCAGAGCCCCTCTGTGGCTCTCCTGCAGATCCAGGCAGGCTGCTCAACGGTCTTCCTGGAGCCTTCTCTTCTCCAGACTGAGCAGCCTCAACTCTCTCATCATAGCAGAGGTGCTGCAGCCCTCTAATCATCTTCATGGCCTCCTCTGGGCCTGCTCTAACAGTCCCATGCCCCTCCTCATGTTGGGGTCTCCAGAGCTGCCTCAGCACTGCAGTGGGGGTCGGAGCGGAGGGGCAGAGTCCCTATCCTGGCCCTGCTACCCATGCTGCTGGGGATCAGCCCAGGACAGGGCTGGCTGCTGGGCTCTGAGTTCATAGAATTAGAGGATCGTTAAGGTTGGAAAAGTCTCTCAAATCAAGTCCAGCTGTCACGTTAAGCTTCTCTTCAGCCAGCACCCCCAAGTCCTTCTCATCGCTGCTCCCTACCCATTCTCTGCCCAGCCTGGAGTTGTTGTGAATCATGGGCAGGCTCTGCTGATGCTTCCTTTGATGTATTCCACTGGCCAGCTCCATCAGCTGCCCTGCTCCCTAGCAGGTATTTTATCCCCTCTCCCTCTGTTCTCTCCCTCCAGAGGACCAGTTACCTCCTGGCTTCCCAAACATCGACATGGGGCCCCAGCTGAAGGTGGTGGAGCGGACACGAACAGCCACGATGCTGTGTGCAGCCAGTGGGAACCCAGACCCAGAGATCACTTGGTTTAAAGACTTCCTGCCTGTCGACCCCAGTGCCAGCAATGGGAGAATAAAGCAGCTGAGATCAGGTAAGGTCTCTGAGTGAGATTGGAGGGGTTGAGACCTAGGGAGAGACATGAAGAGACTGCTCAAGGGAGGGCTGACAGAAATGGGCACCGCTGGTGTGGGCTGGGCTGTTTGCTTTGGTCTTGGGACTCCTGTTCTTCCTCAGCCTGAGTCGTGGCTGAGCTATTTTCCTCTCCAAGCCATCCTACTGCTCCAGTAACATAAAGGGAATCCCAGCAGGGAGGCTGGTTCCCATCCAGGAGACGCAGGAAGTAGTTCGTTCGATAATGGTGCTCAGGTTAGACTGGGTGGGAGCTGAGGGTTTCTTCCTCAGACCAAGAGCTGGGGAAGGGAGAAGGAAAACCACTCCAGCAGATGTGGCATCTTAGGCCACATGCATCTGGTGTAGGGTGCACAGCTCAGGCAGCCTCTGACTGCCAGAACAGGATCCTGTGGTGCAAGCTGAAGCTTTCAAAGCTGGCGCTGAGGAACAGCTCTTGCAAGATCTCTCCAGCACCAAGTCCCTGCAGTCATCGCTGGAGAGCAGTTGGGAGCAGTCTGGAGTGACCTCTTGGTGGTCAGTGGCACTGCCCAGGGAGTGGATCTCCACTCACAGATGTATCCCAGCTCTTGTCAGTTTTCTGTCTTTGCCCATCTGCTTGTCCATCTGTCTCTTTTGTTTGCTTTGTGTTTGTTGTTTCCTGTGTGTCTCAGCACCACCTCTCTTAATCCTCCCAGTTCAGGAGCTGGCTCTGAACCCTCACTGGAGCTGCCAGCTCACTCTGTCTGTGTGTGTGCATGCAAGGAGGGCACAGGTACATGGAGCTTTGGGTGCTACTGAGAAACACTTCCATGTCCCAGCTTCCAGAAAGCACCCTTAGTTCTCTCTGATAGCTGCAAGTGCAAAACAGCCTTTGGGGGAGTTGTGGCCAAAACTAACCCCAGCAAGCACCACTCTCACTTCAGCTGCTCAGAACATTCCTTTGGACAGACAAGATGGAGCTTTTCCCAGGGACTTCACTGGCCAAAGAATGGCATTGTTGTAGGGAGAGAGAATCAGAATGGCCTGGGTTGGAAGGGAGCTCAGAGATCATCTACTGCAACCCCCTGCCATGGGCAGGGACACCTCTCAGTTAGACTCAGCTGCTCAAGGCCTCATTCAGCCTGGCCTTAAACACCCCCAGGAGGGAGGCAGCCACAGCCTCAGCTCCAGTCCAACCCTGCTCTGCCTCAGCTTCAAACCATTCCCCCTTGGCCTGTCTCTAGACACTCTCTTGAAGTCTCCCTGCAACACTCCTGCAGGGTCCCTTTGGGTACTGGCAGGCATCCCTGAGGTCCCCCTGGGGTCTTCTCCAGGCTGCACACCCCCAGCTCCCCCAGCCTATCCCCATAGCAAAGCTGCTCCAGCCCTTGGATCATCTTTGTGGCCTCCCCTGGCCCAGTCCAGCTGCTCTGTGTCTTTCCTTTGCTCTGTGTCCTTCCTCTGCTGGGATTGCTCTCTTGTGTCAGACTTCTTAACAAGTTGGCCTGGCAAGTGTTAGCCAACTGCTGGCTCTGGGGGAGTCACTTCTGCCTCTCTGAAAGGACCAGAGAGGGGAACCCCCTGGGTTTCCTTTTGCTGTGTGTAGCAAAGATCTTTGCCCAAGGTGTTTAGCTCTGTGGGCCACCAGTGGAGAAGGTTGAGCACAGCTCCAGTTCAGCTTGGCTTTCAGACACCTTCCTAAATGGGTCCTTCTCCAGTGAAGCAAACTTAGAAGCTGCTACTTAAAGTGCTTTGTTGAATTAGAATGGGCTGTTGAATCCCACGAACAGAGCTGAGATTGACCTCCCTGCTTTATCATCACAGCTGAGGCAAATGCAAATTAAAGGAATCACTCAGCATAAATAATGAGAGGTAAACTAGAATTAGATCATGCTCGGTGCCTGTGATCTGAAGTGTGAGTAATGCAAAGGCAGATTATTTTTAATACATTTATCATCTTGCCAGAATGCCTTTATGCTCTTAAACTGGGTTTGATCTGGTGTTTTCCTCACAGCCATGCCAGCACTGCATTTTAATTCCAGTGAGTTGCTTCTCCTCACACTGAACTCTTGGCCTCTCTGATAAATCAGAAGATACCTGCTGAGAATTAATCTCATTTACAGCTGCTTTGAATTAGGAAGCTGCTGAAGCCCTCAAGCATCCCTCTTGCCCTTAGGGGTGGAAACCTGTTGCTTGTGTGAAAGGCAGAGCAGATTCCTGGGCAGTCAGGATGTTAACAGAGTGATCAGGGAACGGCAGGGGTTGGGAAGGACCTCTGGAGGTCATCCAGTCCAGCTCCCCTGCCAGAGCAGGCTGCACAGGATGGCATCGAGCTGAGCTCTGAATGACTCCGGAGATGGAGACTCCAGCACCTCTCTGGGCAGCCTGCTCCAGGCCTCCATCACCCTTCAATTAAAGAAGTTCCTGCTCACGTTTAAATGGAACTTCCTGCGTTCAGTTTTGTGCATATTACCTCTCCTGTCCCTGGCACCTCTGAAGAAAAGCCTGGTCCCATCCTCCTGACAGCCACCCTTGATCAGCATTGGTGAGATCCCCTCTCAGCCTTCTCTTTTCCAGGCCAAAAAGCCCCGAGCCCCTCAGCCTTTCTTCAGCAGAGAGAAGTTCCACTCCCCTCTTCATCTTTGGAGCCCTTTGTTGCATCCTGTCAAGCAGTTCCCTGCCCTTCTTGAACTGGGGAGCCCAGAACTGGACTGAGTACTGCAGAGGGGACCTTGCCAGGGCAGAACAGAGGAGGAGAACCTCCCTCGACCTGCTGGCCACACTCTCCTTGCTGCACCCCAAGATGCCATTTGCCTTCTTGGTCGAGAGGGCTCCCTGCTGGCTCATGGCCAGCCTGCTGCCCACCAGGGCTCCAGGTCTCTTCCCACAGAGCTGCTCCCCAGCAGCTCACCCCTCACCTGTGCTGGTGCAGGGAGTTACTCCTCCTCAGGGGCAGGACCCTCCACTTGCCCTGCTTGAGCTTCACCAGATTCCCCCTGCCCAGCTTCCTGGCACTCCTGTTCCACCTGCTTGTATGGTCTTGCAAACCTTGTAGGTTCTGTGCTGCAAAGACCTGTGACAACATTGGGAGAGCAGGGAGGGTCCTCTGTGCCGTGCTGGGGTCTGGAGCAGTGGAAGGAGCTGTTGCAAGCCCAAGGCAGAGCAGACCCAGGCACTGTGCTTGCATCCTGAGCAGGAGGTGCATGGCAGTGCCTGTTCAAGCACTGATCCTGGAGTGCTGCTGGAGTCAGGACTGCATTCAGCACATTCACCCTCCCAGAAAACAAACTTTGCTGCCATGAGTGTGGCAGCAGCACACAGGAGGGCATTGGATGCTTCAGGGCACTGCTAATGAGCTTCAGTGCCTGTCACCCCCAGGTCAGCAGTGTGTGCCTCCAGCCCAGCTCCCTGGGGACTAAGTCACACCCGACAAGGGGTGTTTGGCAGGCTGCCTGTGGAGGGGAGTGCAGGGAGCAGGAGTGACCCTGGCACTGAATCACAGCTCCACTGCTGCCCTCTCTTAAGGTTGAGCACAGAAACCAGCAGCTGTGCCGTCCCTGTGCCCTGCTGGAGGCTGGGACAGGCTGGGAGAGCAGCAGGACAGGAGAGTCCCCCAGGTTGTGCCCTGGAGATGAAGTGGTCAGGGTGGCAGCCCTGCTACTTTCCTGGGGAGGGTGCTAGGAACTGGGTGGATAGCAGCAGGTGAATTAGAGGCAAACATGCAAATCAGCTCATTAAAAGGTACAAGTGGAATGTCATGCACAGAGCCCTGGTAGCTGTGTCCAGGTCTGGTTTTGTTCATACTAACCCTGGGTGCTTCTCTGGCAATCGAAATGGACCCCTGGGGGCATGGTGGTTATGTTCACATCAGCCCAGGGACCCTTCTGCCTTGGGGGTCTGCAGTACAATGCAGAAACTGGGGAGGTGCCACTAAGCATAGCAGCTTTCTCCAGCCAGCATCTCTCCTCCTCCTGTCCATCCCCAGAGAACGTTTCCCAGCCGCTGGAAGTGCCTGGGGGCTCTGGAGCCGATTGAGCAGCCAGCAGGGAGAGCCTGTCCAGGCTCCTGCTTCCCTTGGGCAAACAGGAACATCTCAGCCGTGGAGACCCAGGCTGGCTAAACGCTGCAGTGGTCCCGGTGGGGGAGGAGGTGTGTGGGGGGATTCTGCCTGGCCCTGGTGGCAGCAGTCTGAGGACATCTGGAGCAGGAGCCAATGTCCTTTGCTCATCCGTGCTACCTGGTTGGGGGGGGGGACAGCAGGGAGGCAGCCACCTCCTGCCATCCCAGAATCACTCAAACCTTTGTGTGTCTTTGTCTGTGTCTTCTATTTCCTCAACGATTGCCTATAACAAACTTTTGTGTTTTTTTTTTTTCCTTTTTGTTTTTTTCTTTCTTTTCCCCACTTCTTTTTTTGTTGTTAACACTCAGAGACCTTTGGTAAGTTTGTTCACTTTAAAAAAAAAATAAATTAAAATTTAAAAAAAAAAAAAAAAAAAACCAAACCAACAAACCCTCAACCAAACCACAAATCAATCAGACAAAAAAAACCTACACCCCCTCCACCCCCAAACCTGTCCAGATTTGTAACCCTTTGCCCTTTCAACTAATCCCTTTGTAAGAGCTTCTGGAGAGGCATGCTGTGCATTTCTTCTACTAACTCTTCCAGCAGGGATACTCTGCCCTCTTCTATGAATTTCTGCAGGGGTATTGCAGGCTACAAAAAGAATAATAATTATCCTAATTAATTTATCTGCATAAAGAGATAACAGCTAAATATGAGCCTCCTAACAGTGGGTAGATTATTCTTTTCTCCTTCTTTTTTCCTTTTTTTTTTTTTTTTTTCTTTATTTAGTATCATAGCAAAAGTTGTCCTGGAATTCCCCAATTACACAATAGCCTGTACCCTGGAACTGTGATAATTGTGTTCACACCTGCAGGAGGCTTTGGAGTTTCACATCTAACAGGGTTGTTGGCATTTCCAGAAGGGAAGAGGGTAGGGGAGCAGCCTTTTTCTGATTGAAGCTGTAGCTCACAGGTCATCAGCTATGGAAAAATGAAAAAAAAAAAAACAACAAAAAAGAAGCCCCCTCCCCAACCCCCCCAGCAGATCATCTGTGTCCCTGGAGAAGGCAGGAGGCTGTCTGCAGCACTCACGTCACATTTCCTGCCTGTGCCAAGTCCTCTTTTGTTACTGGAGACGCAGCAATTGCAGCTGTCAGGCAGGATCCGGAGCTTTCCCCTTGCAGGAGACCCTTGATGATTGCCTGCTTGTTTGGAGCAGAAAGCTGCCTGCAGCCTGGGGAGCAGAGCAGAGCACACACATGTCCTCACACGTGGCCCAGCAGAAGGTGGGGATGTGTTTTCTGTCATTGCCATGGCAATGGTCACCCTCCCCCTCCCCCTCCTCCTCCTCTCCCTGTTTTCAGGGCTTGGAGAATCCTTGGGCAGCTTGGTGTGGGGGGAGGCAGAGGCAGGGGGAAGAGCAGATCCCCTCCTCTGTGGCAGAGAGGGACACCTGCACACCGAGCTCTGCCTGGCACCACCTGGGGCCTTTCTGATCCAGAGGCAGGACCCTTAAGCTGCCTTTTGCCTCTGCTGATAAACACCAGGCTCTGGCCACCTGGGCTCACACAGCCTCCAAATCTGCCCTAAACAGGCAGACCCCCAGGTCCTGGGAGGCTGTGCAGTGCAGTAGGAATAGTTTGCATATGGCACCTCCAAACCACTCAGGAATTAGCATCCAGTAAGAGTTCTTCCTCCTTTAGTTTTGCTGCAGAGCTGAGCCCTTATCCCAGCCTGGACAGTGGTCAGCCTGCTGCAGGGGCAGGACACCAGACAAGCCAGCTCCTGAGTGCCAGTGCCCTCCCCCAGCTCCTCCCCAGGCATCAGCAGACCTGTCAGAGTTCCTCGGGACAATTAATCTGGTTTAGGTCTTCTTGTAGCACCATCCTGCTGCCCATGTTGAACATGAAGCTGGTTAGATGTGAAACTCCAACAGTGAAAATCTACCATCTGTGTCCCTGCCACCACCCAAGTGCTCTCCTTCCCTTGCAAGGTGCTCAGCAGGAGATTGGTTCAAATTCTGCAGCCCCCACGCCCCCATCCCTGGTGTGGAGCATCCTGTAAATGATGTTTTGCTCCTCACCCCTCTGCCCCACTGCCAGAGTCAGAACTGGAAAGACCAAGGTGGCATTGCCTGGCTTCCCTTGCTCCCCAAGAGCACTGTCTCCAAGACAGTCTGAGAGCTGCTGACAAGCAATTTCCAGGGACACTGCTGATGCTAAGAGGGAACAGGGAGTAAGTGACCTCCAGTGGCACCAGGTAATGGCTGCTGTTGTATCTGCACTCCCATAGCTCCAGCTTCCAGCATCTTTCTCCTGCCAATTAGAGGGAACCTTTGCAGGAAATTGCCAGGCCTGGTCACAGCCAAAGAAGCTTTATAGCAGTGGGTGATGTTGGGGTCTCTTCCCCTCCTCTACCCTCTTCCCATTAGCCTTGTTCCAGTTTTGTGCCACAGATGGCAGATTTTCAATCCAGTTTGGAGACAGAAGGATGTATCAGAGGCTGTTTTTATTTCCACTGGACTGAACTGTAACCCTTTGCTGCTTAGTCTCTCTCTCTTGCTGGCTTTCTCAAACCTCTCTGCCGTCTCCTGTCTGGAGGTCTGCCCAAGTACATGCTCCCCACCTCCTCCTCCAAGCACTGTCTCTCCAGCCTTTGTCCTGACAGCTAACCAGCCTGCTTTATTAACCTTAGCTAGTTCCTAACCCTAACTAGATGCTAACTTTTCTCCAGCAAACGACCTAACCTCTGAACTAGAAGCTGAGTACAACTAGACTCTAATCTCCTAACACTATAATGCCTCTCTCCCCTCACCTCCTGAAGAGTCAAGGTGACCTGTAATCAGTATCCATCTGTCTTTACCTTCTATCCTGAAAACAGAGGCTTGACAGCAGCACAAGGATGAGCAGGGCTGAAGGGTGAGGAGGGAAGGGGTTTGCTCTGCTGGTTAAGGCAGAAGATTGGCATGCAGGAGGCTTCGGCTTCGCTTCCTGCCTCTGCCACAGCCTTCCCTCGGCGACCTTGGGCAAGTTGCTTCACCTCTGCTTTGGGTCCCCATGGGTAATCCAGGGGTAGTGCTGCTGCTGCCCCTCCTGGGGCAGAGGAGGGGGTGCAAGGCTGATGTTTGTGGTGTGATGTGCTGTAGCAGCCCTGGCAGGCAGGTGCTGCAGAGTGGCAGCGTTGCCACCTCCCTAGCGAGAGGCACTGCTCGGAGCTGCGGAGTCTGCCCTGTTCTCAGGATTGGGTAAAGGCATCCCACTAAACCTCCCTCTCTGATAAGCTGTGTGACAAGTTTGAATGCCACCGTGAGCAAAAGGACCTGCCCTGTGTTCAAAGGAAGATGGTTGCAACCTCAGGAGTTGAAGTGGGGTGGGGCAGTGATGGTACCTTGAGGGTCGCCAGCCGCAGCCTCATTCTCTCGTCTCTGAGACCTGCCTAAGCAAGAGGCTGACCATAGGCACTTAGGGACAGCTGGAGTGGGGCTGAATAAACACATCCCAGGGGAGATGCACTCAGCAGGGAAGTGTAGCAGGACTCTTGTCTCCCTCCTGCCCTGGCATTTAGGCTTCCAGAGCAGATGCATGAGGTGCAGCCCTTCGTACAACCTTCTTTAGTGCAGAGCATCTGGCTTCAGTCTCGGTGCCGAGCCACTGAAGGTCCTGGCAAGGACAGGTGTGGAATTCCTCACACATCCCTGCCAAGAACTAAAGTTTGGAGCTGGGAATTTGCTAGGAAAGGTGAGATCAAACCTGCAACTCTTAATGTGATGCAAGGTACCTGGATGGCCCTTGAGCATGGCCACAATGCCAACCCTTGTCCCCAGGAGCGATGAAAATCCAATGCAAGTGGCAAGCAGTAATGGAAGCTGACAGCTTGAGCATTTGCTTTGCATCCTTAGCTATGAAATGGAGCCAGGCTTAAGAATTTTGGAAACCAAGTGCCACAGAGGCTCTGTCACCAGCCAGCTGAATTGGACTGCTTTAAAAAGGGCATCCCCAGCCTGAAAGTTTCCCCAGCCCTCTTCAGTCTGTCCCTGCCATTTACAATGAGGTAGAGCCAGGAAGTTTCCTACTGGGAACTGTCTTCCTTGACTCAGGTCCTTTTCCCACAGGCAGTGCAGGTGTTTGGGGTTGTGCAGTCTGTTCACTTCTTGTCTTTGTTTCCTTTGCAGAAGGTACACCGATCCGAGGTAAGACACCCCCAGCTCACTCACTCACCCAAACACTTCACTCAGTCCCCGATCCATTGCCCTCTGCTCAACACAGACTCTCCTTCTTGTTGTTGTTGGTCGTTGTTATGTTCTCTTGTCCTGCTTCACCTCTGGGTATTTCTTTTTTGGTTGGTTTTTGGTTGTTTTTTACACCTGTCTTTATTTTCTCTGCGGTTCTGATGTCCTTTTTTTGTTTGCTGGGTGCACTTGGTGATACCGATGCTGTTATTCCAGTAACATCTCAGGCTGTGCTGCCTCAGATCCATGGCAGAGTTTTTTAAGAGCTAATCTCTCCAGGACTGCAAAGGACTGAAGTTTATCTTGAGCACTAAATGCTATCAGAGCTTGGTAAATGCTTAGGACCTTCTCTTGCTTGGGGCAAAGTGCTCCTGAGCCACCCAGGGTGGGGAAAGTTTTCCAACCCTTTGCTCAGACAGATCTTAGCACCTTGGTGTACTCAGTTGTTTGACCTCAGAGCCTTCTCTCCCCTTCCTCCCCCTCCTCTTACCCTTAGGTGTCTCTGGGAGAGGTCCCCACGGTAAGTAGCTTCTGCACTGCCTCTCTAATGGAGCCAAAAAGATGCCAGGCCTTGAGCTGCCGCTGGAAGGCAGCAGGGACTGAGTGTGCACCCCTAAGAAAACCCTGCTTTGGTTTTACCCACACTGGCAAATGTAAGAGTCCATAATTCTCTGCTGGTAAAAGCAACAGGAGGTGCTGTAGGTGAGATTTACTTTTTCACACATCATCTCTGTTGGCTCCTGACAAGTGCTGAAAATTCATTGACCTCTCTGCAGTGTAATTTCCACCGCTGCGTTCACCAGCAAAGCTGCAGTGGACAAGATGAGTGGGGTGAGTCCTCCTCTCCCTGCCAGAGCTGCCTGCATGCAGCTCGTGGTTCTGCTCCTGCTCTGCAGTGAGGCTCAGTCTCCTAGACCCATAGGCTCATGATTCATGAGTTGGGACCTCTGGAGATCATCCCCTGCAGCCCCAAGGTTTGCCTAGACCAGGTTGCACAGGAACCCGTCTGGGAGGGGTTGAAAGCTCTGCAGAGGAGGAGACTTCACAACCCCTCTGGGCAGCCTGCTCCAGGCCTCCAGCACCCTCACACCAAAGAAGTTTCTCCTTAAGTTCAGCTGAAACCTCCTGGGTGCCAGTTTGTGCCCATTGCCCCTTGTCCTTTCACTGGGCACCACCAAAAAGAGCCCAGTCTCATCCTCTTGACCTCCACCCTTTAGCATCAGATCCCCTCTCAGGCTGCTCTTCAACAGGCTGAAGACCCCCAGGACTCTCAGCCTCTCCTCTTTAGAGAGATCCTCCAGGCCCCTCAGCATCCTCATGGTCCTGCACAGGACTCTCTCCAGTAATTCCCTGTCCTTCCTGAACTGGGGAGCCCACAGCTGGACACAATACTCCAGGTGCCCCCATGTGTACGCTCAGACCAGCAGAGCTCATGAGCCACACAGAAACATTTCACCAAATCAGAGAACCTTAGAGGTGGGGAGAGACCTCCAGAGTCCAGGCCTTTGCTCAAGCAGAGCCTGGAAGCAGTGGAAGCAGATTTGTGCCAATTAACAAATTCCTAGGAAAAGTGACTGTCCAGCTCTGCCCTGCGTGGAGCTTTGCCCTGCAGAGCCTGCTGGAGCTGGGTGTGGAGTCCTCCTGGCTGGTGCCTCACTGTGAAGCTTCTCTTTGCTTCCTAACTCCTCTTGTGCTGAAATACCCCCAAGATTGGGCTGAAGCCAAGGCAGTTTGGGGGTTTGGATTTGAGCTCTCTCTTTGGGAGCTTGCAGGCAGGAGTGGCACTGCCCCAGCCCATCAGCAGTGCTCTCACAGCATCACTTCTTGTCCCCCCCTGCACACCCAGAGGAAGGTGAGCTCCCTGTCCTCCTCCTGTGAACACCTTGGTTCTCCCTCCCCGAAGAGCCTGTGCCTGCAACCAGCAATGAGGTCATTTGCACCTCTCTCCCTTCAGATTTGATCAGTACTATGCCACTGAGCTGCAATTGTTTGGTTCCCATATTCAGGGCTGGGTTTGGGATTTTTGTTTTTCCAGCACTGGGAGTTCAGGAGCCTTGGAGCATGTGAGCTCTGTCCATATCTGTAGTATAATCATGTACTCCTAATACATAAAACATTTGCTAGCCTGTTGAATTATTTATCTAGTATGTATTTTAACTGGAATTTTGCAGGGATGAAGCCTCCTGAGGTAAATGAGGCAATTTTCTTGCATGTAGTTACATGCTGCAGATCTCCTCATGTTTGCTTACGGCAGTCTTTAGCATGGGCACAGCACAGATTCTCCTCGGCCCACAGTAATATGCAGGTTTAAGGACAACCTTAATCCTTTTGGCCCACTCGGTGTAAAGCACAGAGGCAATTTTTTGAAGTTCCAATGCAGCCTTTGCAGGGATTTCCCTCGGGAATATTCACTCTCAGTAATGTGCTTTTCACACTGGCTCTTATCTCCGGGAGGCTTCCTGCGAATTGGGTATTTAGGCACAAAACAAAGGCAGCGGTGATGAAACTGCTCCCGGGATGCAGGCAGTGGGTGACAAAGCTGTTTGCTTCCCTGGTCACTGCTTCCAAATCCGGCAAGAGAAAAGTCAACCTCCCGCTGATGGCTTCCTGGGGTTCCCAGCCGTGTGGATTATTGAAGTGGGTTTCCTGAGCTCTGGTGCAGGATGCCTGCATTGCAGGAGCCACCAAAGTTGGTGCTTCTGCTGATCCTTTCAGAGTGGAGAGTAACACTTAGCAGAGGAGGGGAGGGTTGAATTTTCTCCCCCTGTTGGGTGTGTGTCCAGCACAGACACCAAGAGCTGATGCTGGCAGGGGGCTCGCTGCCTCCAGAGCTCCCAGTCCAGGTTAGCCCAAGGGGAGGGATACTGGAACGTGTCAGGTCGAAAGGGACATCTCCAACCCCTCTGCAGTCAGCAGGGCTCTTCAGCTAGATCAAGTTTGACCATGAATGTCTCCAGGGCTGGAGTCTGCACCACCTCCCTGGGGCCGCAGCATTCCCCTACCCTCCTTGCGCTGGGCTCCCTCCTGATGTCGCAATGAAAAAGCCGAACAGCAAACTGCTCACCGCTGCTGCTCTCTGCCAGACAAAGCCAAATGGTGATGATGGTGTCTTTGCTGCGGTCTTCTTCTCTCCTGCCAGGTGGCCTGCAGATCGAAAGCAGCGAGGAGACAGACCAGGGGAAGTACGAGTGCGTGGCCAGCAACAGCGCCGGGGTGCGCTACTCCTCCCCTGCTAACCTTTACGTGAGAGGTAGGGAGCTCCTCGGCTCACCACTGCCACACATCTCCCCACACCAGGGCCTGCCTTTGCCCCCCCAGCCCTCTGCTGATGGTGCCTTAGTCCCTCGGATCCTCACAGAGTGCTGCTGAGTTGGCAGAGGCATCCTGCTGCTCCGAGGCTCCTGCTGCTCCCAGGCTCTTCGCCGCTGCCCGTGGCTGGCTGCGGAGCGGCAGCGCAAGGGGCACCTGCGAGCGCCGCCCCGAATGCTGTGGCCCAGGACCTGCCAGCATCAGCCCCGCAGGGCCCCGAGGGGATGGGCAGCTTTGGCTGCAGAGAGCCCCTAACCCCTATTCTCCCGATGGATCCCTGCCCTCTGGAAGTGTGGGAAGGTTTCAGCTCTGCTAGTGCTGGGAGGACCCTCTCGGCCCCCTCCGCTGAGCTCTCTCTGTCCCCTGCACCTCACCACCTCACAACAGGAGGCTGCGTTCCCACTCCTCTCCCGGGTCGCAGCTGTTCATTTGTCACTGATGGCTCGGGCACAATCGCTGGCCACGGGCACAGGCTCACAGAAAGCTGCAGAGGGCCAGCAGCCATCTCTGCCACAGCGAGATTCCTCCTCCCACATAGCAAGGGGAGCAGGCGAGAGGGGGATTGGCTTCTCCTCCATGCCCCCTCGACACTCTCCCACCCGAGGGGGCAGAGCCTTTCTGCTTCCTTTTGGCATTGCCTTCTAATCTCTCTGACCTGTAAACTATTTCACCTATAGCTTTGGGTTTATAGCTTTGCTTTAATATCTTCCCACAGCAAAAAAATATAACCAAACAAAAACCAAACCCAAGACCCTTTTGGTAAGGAGAGAGCAGGGCTGCTCCCTTCCATGTTTTTAAAGAAAAGAAGGGGGAAAAAAAATACCATTGGGGAGGAACGAAAGGAAAAAAAAAAAAAAAGAAAAGAAAAGCCAAGTTACATCCCAGCAAACTGTTCCCATCTCCATCCCATCGGCAGGGGAAGAGCCTCCCACCTACACTCACCCCACTCTGCAGCCCCCCACAGAGCCATGCTCCTGTGTGCACACTTCCTCTGCTCTCTCTTCTCTCTCTCTCTGGTGTCTCACGCTCACTTAAACGCCATGCACATGGAGAGAAGGCTTCTTAACCATCGAATCTTTCCGAGCTACCTCCTCCTTCTTGTGCTTGGTTTTTTTTTTTTGTTTGTTTTGGTTTGTTTTGGTTTGGTTTTTTTTTCAACAGCATTTTGTGGCCAGCTGGAAAATTGCGTTGGAAAAGTTTNGGGTGGGGAGGGGAGGGGGGAGGAGAGGGAGGGGCTGTAAATCGGGATCTGGTATCATCAACTCAGGGTTCAACTCTTCCCAGGCAGCTTGGGTCTCCCAACAGGGAAACAAACAACACCACCAAAAAAACCACAACCAAAAACGAAAGGAAAAGGAGTGGGGTGGGGGTGGGTTTGTCATTATTCTGTTTTTTCTGAATTTCCTTTCCCTTTCTGGCCACTGGCAAACTACCCAGGAGACAGAGGTGGTAGCCATGGAGTTGCCTGTCTCCAGCCCTGGAGCAGAGCTGGGCTCTCTTTCTGTCCCAGTTAGCCCAGGTCTACCTGAGCCCTGCCTGAGATCAAAGCCAGCCTTAGCCGGCCGAGAGAGTGCAGAACCTCGGGGCAAGCAAGCTGGGCTCTGTGGCTTGGGTCTTTTTCATGCTGTTTTAATGCCTTGTTTCTTGTGTGTTGATATCGTGCAAAGGTAACACGAAGTTCTGAAATGGATTTGCTTTGGGTGGGAGGGGATAAAAACAGACAAACCAACAAACAAAGTTCATGCACATTTTTTTTTTCCCCTTCCTTTTTCCTTTATTTTTTTTTTCCTTCCTTTCCCTTTTGTTTCGTTGCTTTAAGAGAGTCCTGAGCACTCTCGTGTTTCCAGTTGACTTTGTTTCTCCCATAACTTGCTTGTATCTAGAGAGCACCTGGGATAGGAGTTGTAAGTTTGATGCATTGCAAGGAAATGTTTTTTGGTTTTGTTTTTTTTTTACTTCTAATTTATTTTATTTTATTTTATTTTTTTATTTCTTCTCCTTTATTCAGCCCCATTCTGGAGTTAGTGCAAACAGAGCTCGGGGAGGGGGGGG